>PPHD01030763.1:0-10236 GCA_002909625.1 Bambusicola thoracicus | reverse complement strand
CGGCGGCGGGCCATGTGTCGGCCAGGGGTGCGCGGGCTCCTGGGCCGGGCGTGCCTGCTGCTGCTGCCGCCCTGCGCCCTGGTGCTGGCGGCGGTGCCCGGCTCCGCGTCCCACCCGCAGCCCTGCCAGATCCTGCGGCGCATCGGGCACACCGTCAGGGTGGGGGCCACCCACCTGCAGCCCCGCGCCCCCACCGCCGCTTGGAGCGGGGAGGCGGCGGGCCCCGAGGGGGAGGTTGCGGCGGGGGCCCGGGGCCGCCGGCCGGGGAGCGGCGGGGAGCGGCGACCGGGGCCCGCTCCCTCGCCGCGGGACGCGCTACTGCTGGCCGTGGCGAACCTCAACGGCGTGGCCGGGCTGCTGCCCTACAACCTGTCCCTGGAGGTGGTGATGGCGATCGAGGCGGGGCTGGGCGACCTGCCCCTATTCCCCTTCTCTTCCCCCAGCGCCTCGTGGAGCAACGACCCCGTCTCCTTCCTGCAGAGCCTCTGTCACACCGTGGTGGTGCAGGGGGTCTCCGCCATCCTCGCCTTCCCGCAGAGCCGCGGGGAGATGCTGGAGCTGGACTTCGTCTCGGCGGCGCTGCGCATCCCCGTGGTCAGCATCGTGCTGGGAGAGTTCCCCCGGCGGAGCCCGGTAAGGAGATGGGGGGCGCGGGTGGAGAGGAGAGGATGCGGCGCGGTGCCCGCATTCCGGGAGCCCTGCTGGAGGCGGCCGGGGTCGGGGCGCGAGGAGCCGGGTCCGGCGTGGGGAGCGTGCGCCGGTTTCGCGGCCGCCGGAGTCGTTCTGCCCCCGTCCTGCGCCCTCTCCCCCTTCCAAGCATCCTTTCCCTGTGGTGGCGGGGCACGAGCATCCTCTCCTCGCACTGGAGAAGACGACTCGGCGGTGAGAGCGAAGTTGCGAGCGCGGCGTGGTTTGCCGTGCGGAGTTGCGCGGCTGAGATGAGATAGCGGCTCCTGCGGTGCAGCCCGTGCAGTGTGAGAGGCGATCCTCTGGAGAGGCTTACCTTGACTTTTGGAGAAGCTTTCCATGCCCAAAGAGGGTCGTTACCGAGAACGGGAGGGGTGGGTGGGGGAGGTTAATGTCTGTATGTACTACTTTGTGTACGTATTACTGGTCAGAATGCTTTGCAGAGTTGGTGTGGGGGTAGTATCTATCGATTGTTCACGCAGTGACAGTTTTCAGGGAAGTTATTCGCTCTTACTTGGTTTTCACTGAGCATTTCTGTTACTTGTAGTTCGTGCATCACTGCTAGTTTGGTTTATGGAGTACTGTAATGCTTACCTAAAACAGCAGAAACTACAGGCTGACTGTGTCTGTGTTTGGTTGTGCAGCTAAAGTCATAGCATGAAAAGCCAGTGCCTAACTGCCTGATGCACAACTTAAGGCAGTGTCCCAGGAGTGCTGAATTTTGTGCCATGCGGGAGTGGCATCGTTGTGTTATAAGCTCTGCGAAAAGGCAGTGATGGTTCATTATGTTGCGAAAAGGCAGTGATGGTTCATTATGTTGCAAATGCAGGCTCGGTGCCAAAAGTCATGTCCAGGTGAAGGAGTGGGGAGAAAACACACCCTTCTGCGTGGCCCACGCAAGGGAAGTTGTGATAAGATGGCAGAAGCTGCCATTTAAGTAGCCAGGAAGAGCAGTTGTTGTATGAAGAAAGAGATAGCTCAACTTTGCGCTCAGAATTTAATCAGAAAAAAAAAAAAAAAAAAAAAAAAGATTACCAACTGAATTTTCTTTGCAAAAGCAAATAGAAATCCCAGCCTGGATCAATATTTTCTGTATGTTCTATCTGTTTTTTGGTGTTAAGACCGTGACAGAAAAGGTAGGAAAAGAGCTAGTTTGTAATTGGAGGTGTGACCACTGTGTGCTGCTCTAACCTCTGCTGGTTTTCTCTAGCTTGGCAAGAAAGGTAGAGGGTTTCTCTACAGATTATGCGCAAACTCAAGGTGATCCATACCACTGAATGCTGCTGTTTCTATGTGCTTGGTGCCAGTAGCACCCAAGTTAGCTGAGTGACACCAGCCCACCTTGCAGTTACATTCCCTCTTGTACCTGAGCCAACAAAAGCTCCTTGAAGACCAGAGCCTGAACAATCTCCCTGCCCTGTTAGAATCAGAATTATTTTCTCTTCATTCCGGATGGGGATAAGTTCATCTGAAGCTGCCTGAGGACACAACATATGTTAAAAGCATATCATGCAGGACAGCAGTCATTGTTCCTTTCACAGACTTCATGGTTCCTGTTTAACTTTCACACTCTTCTCAGTGGGGAGCCAACTGTTTTCATTGGATGAATCTGTCCAAATCAGGACTTTGTTCCTAAGCAGATGTTTAAATGTCATTGTTTTCTGTGACAGTGAAACCAATTCCTGACTTCAAACCTGTGTTTAAGAGCTGAAGAGATTCATTTTTACTTTTTTTTTTTCAGATCAGCTAAAAAAAAAATCACTCTTCAAGGCTTTGTGGATATTAAAAAAATCTCATCTGTATTTAAAGGCCAGCCGGTAATACACATCTATTCATCTCCAGGATTGGCTTGGAGAGCTTGCGCATCCTTCTGAATACTGCTTCATACTTTCACTTAACAGACACCATTCAGAAGCTAACTGGAGGCATCACCTCATGTGCTTCCCAGAGCTGCAGGATTCCCAGCACCATCTCAGACCTGGGAGAGCCAGTGCGGTTGGCCTGGGCAGCTCTGATGGCTTACTGCCCCAGGCAGGGGGTTTTGTCTGTCTCTCCATCCCGTGTTAGTGCTGGTGTGGATTGGATGTCTCATGGCCTCCAGGCCTAAAAGCCCCAAGGCCGCGAGCTGACCACCTCTGGCTACAGGCAGCAGTAGAGCAGCCAGCTGTGGGTGGCACAGTAGTTAGGTGAGATAAGCTTTGCCACTAAATAGGCTGAGCAGCCGGTTTTTTAAGAGGGGGGAAGTCATGAAAGGTATTGAGGGCTGGGATCTCACTCTTCCCCGAGAGGGTGGTTGGGCCCTGGAACAGACACCAAGCTGCTGGAGCTCCTGGGTTGTCTGTACCCCGCTCTCAGACACGGGGGTTTGAATTTTGGGTGGTGCTCTGTGGAGCCAGGAGTTGGACTTGGTGATCCTTGTGGGTCACTTCCAGCTCTGGATATTCTGTGACTATGTTTCTGGTGTGGGAGCTGTCAGCCCTGAGAAGCCTCCCATCCTGCTCTGCCTGGCAGGGCTGTCCTCACTCCTGCACAGCAGCATGCCCCAGGGCACGGCCTGCAGGCCCATGGCTTTCCAGCCGGAATAGCAGCAGGCCTGCAGCGTATTTGTCCTTGAAGAGCATTGCCTACCGCCTGTCATGTTGGGAATGTTGCAGACATGCAAACAAATATGACATCTGCTAGGTGCTGTCCTAGCAGCCTATCCTCGGTATTGGAGCTTTTGTTAGGGTTCTTTTAAGGGAAAAGCAAGGTCTAGTTTTTCAAGTTATACCACAATGGGAACGTATAAATATAACACTTGTGCTGCCACTGAACATCAACAACCTTATTCCTTCATATGGAAGTTTATAATAAGCAGATATTCATTGTAATTGAAAAGCACTTGGATTTTTGAGCAAGTCTTCCGTAACGTGGCACAAAGCACTACTTGAAATGAAGAGGAAGACCAGGATCTGGAACTGAAATTCACTTTTAATAGCACTGGCTGTTGCCTCCATCACGTGTGGTGGTGTGCTTCAAACGTGTGACATCGAGAGGAGGTACGCAGTGTCAAAGCTGGGCATCGGAAGCCAGCTGGATGCTGAGTGCTTTTGAACGCTGTGTCTGAGCATCTTTTTAATGTCCTTCATTAAATTCTCCTCTTTTGAAGTTCAGAGAATGATAAAGCTAACAGCGTTCCCCCACAACAATTAACAATGACTTGGCAACAACCATCACAGGGATACAGCGCTGAGGGTTGTGTGTCAAAACACGCACAGCTTCAAGGGATGCTCTGCAGAGTAAAATGTGACATATTTTTCTTTCATTTTGATTTGTATATGCGATTTAGTGACTAACATAGACTGACAGTAAATCCAGACGCTGTTTTGACCTGAAAGAAGCTGTTTACTTTTCTGAGTTTACTGTCAGTCCTGTAAATTTTCACACTCCCAGTAAGCAGAAGTAACAATTTATCACCATCATTCAGCAAGCAGAAAACCACTGGATTCCTTTACTGCTAACACAAATGCAGATCACACTGAAGCTTTGACAGATCATTATTTTGGAGACAGCAGCTCACGAGCACTGATGTCATTGAGGCAGGATTTACCTTGTTAATTTTTTCATAACATACACTTTTTCTTTTCAGTACTGCTAACGTCATTAGCTATTTTCTCAGAGAGGAAATAGTGAACGGTACTAGAGAACGTGAGCCACAAATAAATACAGTGATACCATTCGTAGTACAGAGCCAAGAGTTTGGGAAGGATAGCCTGTAATTTCTATTTTACAGGTGATAGTATCAGGAACACAAGGGAGATAATGTTTGCAGCAGCTTTTGTCTGAACTTCAGAGCTAATGGACTATTTTCAGGGAGCTTCAGATAAATCGGTAGCTCTAATGTCTTTTAGCATTGGAAGGATTCTTTCCTGAGCAACAAAACAGAGCAAAATAAATCTGAATCATCCTGGTTCGTGCATGGCCCATCCATACTTCATCTGGTTTCCGGAGTAACTGGGATTACCAACACTTCTGATCACTGCTATGACTTCAGAAAGGGTAAAAAGAATACATAAATCACGTCAAGAGTTTTAGTTTAAACAGTGAGTTTCCTGACAAATTAGCAACCTCATGCTTAGAGCAGAGGCTCTAAAGGAAAATGACCATTAGCATTTAACTTTAAAGGGATTAAGTTGTCTTTTGAAAAGGGGCATAGGCATGTGGAAGAGCTGTGCAGCTGATAGTGCAGACACTTCTTTTCCTCCTTCAAGCCATAATTGCATCAGAAAGTTATTTTTGATCTGCAAGAAAAAAAAGAAAAAGATATCTCATTGTCCATGGGAGACTGCAAAACACATGCCTAACTGCAGCTTCTTTTAGCTCATAGTATCATCTCTAATCTGATTTGGTCCACAGTATTCACTGGTCCCTGTGATCACCAGCCCTTCTCACCTCGCTGCATAAATTGTATGGCACACAGCAGCAGGGCACCTCGGGGGTTTGTGAGAGATGGAGTTAGATTCTTTGATCCATACAGATCCCTTCCAACTCAGGATATTGTGATTCTATGAGATATCCTGGGGAAAAAAAAAAAAAAAAAAGGAAACAAAATCTGGAAATGGCGTGAAAACAGATGTTCAGTTGGTGTCTGTTCAGATGAAGGTCTCAGTACTGTTCTGTTTTTGAAACTTGCATAGTTTGGACTACAGATCTGCTATTAAGTGAGAGTCTTTTTACTCTGCCACCTAACGTAGTACCTCCTGTGGTCAGCTCTCCTAGAGCCATTAATTGTTTTAAACACAAATTTCAGAGGTGTAATTCACATTTTGCTGGCAGTGTTGTTGTCGTAGCACCGTGAGAGAGATTTCTTCGTTGCAGCAGCCCTCTGTTAAACCACAGCAGCGCCATGTTTGCTGACTGATCCCATTTCAGACAAGGTGAACTCTGGTACCTGCTGAGCACTGCCGTCTCCTGCCTCTCACCTGCTCCTCGCTGGTATCATACATTGTCCTTAAACTGTTAATTTGAGGATGGTTCTTACCTGTGGCCCGGCGTGGTGTTGAGCACCACAAGCTATGAGACAGGCGCAGTTTCAGTGTTTGCTGAGTTGTCAGCTGAGGCCAGTCTGCCTGTTACCATAAACCTGGCAGATGCTGCGTGCTGAGGGGAGAAAGGAGTTGTTTGTATTCTGGCCCACGATCAGAAAGCTCCCAGGTTTTCTCAAATCGATGGTGGCATAACATTTGAAAGTTGCATTGGCATCTGATATATTACGAGGTCGTCTCCTCAGTGCCATAGCTCAGGGTGTGTTTGTTTTTTTGGAATTCAGGAAAGTGGTTAGAGTTTATTTACTTCAGTTCTCACCCTGAATCCGTAATTGAACATCACATTGAGGTAGAAGGAGTCAATGCTGTGCTGGGATGCACTTTTCCAAGTCTCCTCCCCTTTCAGCACTATTTCCAACCCCTGTTCTTTATAAGGAAGCCCCTCAGAAAGCCATTGAACTTGCCATCCTGCCACTGGGCTTCTGGTATTACAGGATCTTCCAGCTTACAGTATTTTAGCGTGATATATGATAAACGTACTTTGGGTTGCAAGAATGCATTTTCTTATCTGTTTTAATGCTTATGGAGAAACAGTATTATGAGGTGGAGGAGTGATTTCAAAAGTACTATTTCAAGACATCACGTTCTTTGTAACTCCAGAAGCTTATCTGGTATTCCTTACCACCCAAGTTGCAGTGAAATATTTCAGCAGGCTTCTTATACTTACCACCTAAGTTTATTAAACATCTTTGGTGCGTAGAAGTGTTCTTGTTTTCTAGTATTTATGGTTTGGTCAACCACCAGTCACAGCTTTATTCACAGTCCATATTTTATTGTACATTTTTATATTCTTTTTTCCAAATAATTGTTACTTAAGGAAATGTTGGCCATTCCTCAATCTGAGTGTTTGCTTATTTCCAGGTTAGGAGGGTATAAGTAGTACATACTGATCTAAGACACTGGAAACTGGGTAGTGCAGCATTATTTGAAGTGCATACACCAGAGATTCTCTGTTCAAGTGGCTTCAGCTCAACAGTAGGAAAACTGTCTCAATTACAGCAATGGTTTATTACCCAGATTCAGAATATTCACTTAGTTTGTAATTATTTAGGGTATCTGACTTTGTGAATCTTCAGATAATATTATGTCAATGATCACTTTGTTCTTGAAGTGCATCTACTTCTGTCATGTTTTATCAAATCGCATAGTCAACTTCATAAGCTCTGTTGTGTTTTCAGTTATATAAATTCCATTTGAAAAGGGTGTAGAAGAGCTTCAACTGGGGAAGGAGGTGGGGTGGGAAATGATTCTCCCAGTTGAGTGTTGCATTGGAAGGCACTTAATACATAAATTAAGAAAATTATCCTTATTGAAGTAATACAGAAACTGAAAAAAAAGATACCTGCCTTGTAGTCTAATGTGCATTTATCTCTCAGTCTTCTTCCTTGCTGTACTGATCATAAGATACTAGATTTTGGAGAAAATATCTGAGCTATCTAATAACAGATTTCCTCATTCCCTATCACGTGTTATTGCTGTGATGCAGGAAACACTGAGTTAATATCAGATTCAGTTGCAAACGTGGTGTTTTCTTTTGTGTTATTGCTGTTACGGATATTCCTAAAAAGGTATCTTCCTAACTGAAGAGATCTTTCATAGTACAGTGTACAAACTCATGTTGATAATGAGTGATTAAATTATGACAGAGTCAAGTGGTTAATTCTTACTGTACCTAATGATGCCTGCTGACAGAAGAAACACCCATGTAGCATTCAGTAAGTAAAAATTAAATTTTAGCCAAGCAAATTTGCTGATAGGTACTATACGAATATAAAATTTAGGCAGTAAACAGTGTCAGTAAAACTGACAAAGAAAACATTCTCTACAAATGTAAATTGGGGTTTTCGGTATGTCTTCCATCAAGAATTTATTAATCACAAAAGCCCGAGCAACCCATATTTTCACTAGAATACATGGCAGACCTCACTAAGCTGTTAATCAATTCAATGTTCACAATTAAATTCAAAGACCACTTATAGACATTTTCATCTAGGGTACATTTAATGAGTTATTTATTATTTAAACCCATGAAATAATGAAAGTTCATGGCATTAGAACTCAAATCTATGTTGGATCTAGTTACTCGTTTAAGTCATCAAATAAAAATGTTTAGCCTGTGCGTTCTATTTACTTCCTGCCGAGACTTTCTTGCAATATTTGAATGTGAAAGAAGTCCAGGTTTAGCACAGATAGAATTTATGTATTTCTGTTAATCCCTTACGGTGATCGACAGAAAACTGGAAATACCAGCTTCTTTTCTCATTCCAGGGTTGTCTTCCAAAGAAGAATCATGTTTCCATAGATCTGATCAAAGAGCTTTTAAGTAGGGTAAGGATTGTGTTTTCAGTCCTACAGAAGAGCCCGCCAAATCACACTGCAGTGCTGATAGCTGTGTACTGCAGAGTTTATACTGAATAGCTAAAAGAAGCCAGAGAAAAGGGAGGAAAGAAAACAAGGAAAAAAGAAAACTAGAGACATAAATGCAAGTGACACAAGGGCAGATGAGAAAATAAACTGAATCGGGAAAGGAAGGAGGAAGTGCCCTTCTCTATCTCTTAGTTTCTGTGACTCCAGAAGCATAAAACAGAATAATAGAGTTTTATATGAAATCACTGTACAAGGAGCCAGGGTCACCAAGCAGAGAGCCAAGAAGCTTGCCAGGGTTGAGTTGGCAGGGCTACCTTGCTCCCTGGATAGGGACACTTGTCTCCAGCAAGCCGTACTTCCCAAATGAGTCCTGCAGACGTCTTGGGGAATTGCCAAGCCAACTGCATCATCGTGGGGGGTTCTAGGCATCTTGTGGTTCCAGTGTGTCTCTGCACCTGGAGGTGGACCAGGATTGTACCAACACGTGCAGCATCAGACCAGTAGGTATCCAAACAGAACTTAGCAATGAATGGGAGCAAGTCCAAGCACAGCAGCTTTGGGATTGCATTATTTGGCATCAGTGGCTGTTCTGTACATCTGATCTGGCCCCAGAGTTCCACCTGTTTTTGCATGTATCCCGTTGATTAGCCAAAATGGTCCTCACCACCATGAGGAGAGGAGGTACAGCAGAAAGAGGATAAGTATTTAAGCTTGAGTAGGCAGCAGTGATGGATGATTCATTTATTAAGGGAGTCACACTTGAGCAAAGCCATTTGTGCAAGGGACTCCTCAGCAACGTGACTAACAAGTCCACAATCTGGCCCCAAGTGCTTCTCAGCTGTCACATCAAGCTCCGATCATTACTTTTGGCAATTATTGACAAATACACAAGAACTGCCAGGAGTGAGGAGGGACACCACAAACTGCAGCAAGCCATAGCAGGTGTCGTCTGCCACTTGTTCAGTGCGACATGTCTTTGGCTGCATGTAGGCTTTCCAGACATACCTCTGTTCAGACTTGACATTCACTTCTCCATCCTGAGCTTACTGTGTTGTTTCCCCCACAGAGGAGTATGGTACAGCCCTGTGTTGTATATATAGCGTACGCAAGGAACAAGGCTGCTGCAAGGACCAGGGACAGCGAGTGAGGCGGTGGTGCTGAGTCTCTGTCTCTCTCAATCTGGGCTGCACCGAGCTGCTTGCTTGGCTTCCCCATTACCAGAAGGCTGACTGGAAGGTTTCTGCTTGGCACCTGGTGGGAAAGATCTGCTCCTCAGCATGCTGGCTAATAAGCTTTTATCAAGAGTGCTGCAGTCACCTGAATGTGCCCAACTGCATGCAGATGGGGAGGTGGAGATGAGGAGGGAGAGTGAGTGTGATCACAGGTGTGCCCTCCGCTGCCAGTAAAGTGCAGCAAATGGATAAATTACTGCAATATTTTGATCGTTGGTGTTATATAGGAGAAGTCAAATGTCAGGAAATACAGAAACAGGCATTATTTTCCTTTTCTTGCTACAGTATTTTTATTACTTCTTCTTCACCAACTTTCATTTGCGATGATAGCTTGCAAAGCCTATTTTACAATGTGGAAATGATTTGAAATGCAGTATAAAAATCTATGGATATGCTGCACAGGCATATTTTAAACTGTTAGTATTTCCCTAAAGGCGTACTATTCCAATTTCAGCTTTTTTAAGAATGTGAAGGAAGTGATTGCCCATGCTGTTCATCAGACATTTTACAAGGCTTAACTTAAGACATGGTTAAAAGATAAGATAGATCTTCAAGCAAAAGCTGAGATTTTGAAAATGAAGCCTTGCATTTGTTACAAGGAAAGAACTATTAGACCTAGCAATTAATAGCAGAAAAGAGCAGCTGTATTATGCACCGGGCTCTCTCAGTGATGTCACTGATAAAGCAGTTACATTACACTTGTTTTAATAGCATACTCACTCAAACCAGCTTAAAAAGAACTTTTTCTTTTTCTTTTTCTTTTTTTTTTTTTTTGCAAATAGATGAAAAATCAGTATTATGAGTTTTGAGTTTGATAATTTTCCAGTGCTATTTTAGATGAAAGCATAATTATTTATCACTTTCTC
>PPHD01030762.1:0-10236 GCA_002909625.1 Bambusicola thoracicus | reverse complement strand
ATTCCCCCCCTTCTGCCCGCGCTGATCAGCTCTCCCCAGGCAGCATCACTGCAGAGCAGGGCCTCTCCCTGGGAGCGTCATGTTCCACAGCAGAGCTACCCTAGGGAGGAGGAAGAAAGCTGCCAGGCAGAGGGAAAGGCTTCGGTTCAGACACATATCAGGGGGCCTTGACCAAACGGAATGGATTTCTGCAGCTAACAACTGCAGCTTTCAAATGACAAACCCACAGCAATCAGCCTCGTGGATCTGGGGGTGAGGTGAGGCAGCTGAGAAGATGAGGATATCTGGCTTTCGGGATGCAGGAGACTGTGACTGATGCTTTTTTTGGCAGGTTGCACTCGAAACATCCACAAACCCAGTGCAGGAAGCCTTGATTTACTGACGTGATATTCTGCAGCTGGATTTCTCACAGGGCACTTCTTTTTAAATGACTGTCATATTTTGCTTTGCAAGGTTTAAATATTTGATGAGGCGCTTGTTGGTGTGGCAAGTGGGAATCACTGACATTCAGAAACAAATACAGGTAAAGTGGTACCAACTCTCTCCTGCACACAGATATACAAAGATGCATCGAAATGATGTCGTTTACTATGTGAAGTAATTGCACCAAGCAGAATATATCCGCAGCAGAGATAGCACTAGTTTATAAATAGCAATATAAACCTATAATGTAGTATAAACCATTTAACCTGTGTAGTCAAATTATTACGAAGCCTGTTTAAATTTAGAGCTAATTTAGATTAGCTCTAACTACGTCTTTACCTGTTCTTTGATCTCCAGCAAGAGTATTCAGTTCTGGCCTGTTTAAAGTCATATTCCTAGACAAACTATACAACTGCAATTCTTTCGCTCCAGTACTATTGGATTCATTTAAAGAGTAGAAGCAACACCACCGAGGCCTTCAACAATTAAAGCTCGGGCTGCCACCAGGTGGCACTGAAGGCCTACGAGCATTTAATGCCCAGAGCCTCCAGGATTGGAGTCGTGCATTACCTCCTGGCACCGTTACTCCGGATATCGCGGCCTAATGTCATTAGAGCACAAGGGTCCGCGCAGAGATGAGCCCCACTTGCATCGTTTGTAGCACACGAGAAGAAATATTTGGATACAGAACGTGCAGCCATCGGCTGTATTACTGTTAGACAACATTTGAAAGGCAGTCAACTCTCTTGACACCTTGTGGGGGAGAGAAAGACACGAGTGCTACATGAGGAATTAAAACACCATGCTTGTGCCACTCAACTGGTGTTGTTTTAACTGTTGTAACTTGCAGCAAATACACACATGACAGAAAAACAACAACCTGCACTACAGTAACATCTATTTAGTTATCCTGAGCAACAATAACATTCATCACAACTGCTGTACGTAGAACACTTGGTCAGTACCTCTACCTACACTACTCCTAAATCTAAGTCTAAAATAATGATTTTTTGAGCAGAGCCAAGTTTTCTTCTAGCACACTGAAAGGTTTTAACGCCCATCTTTATTACTGGCTTTTTCCTAGGCATGTAGCAAGCTTCCTAATAAAAAGATGGCACGAAACAGTATTCCATTAAATGCACGTGCTTGCAGTTCCAGAATAAGAGGCAAAAACTGCACAGTTCACAGTACAATCGACACTTTATTCCATTGTGATGGGGATATATAGTATTGAAACCGCAGGAGTCAAAAAAGAGAAATAAAAGTGCAAATCTCTATTAGAACAGATTGTGGAATGTGTTGATGCTTTTGGCACAGAAAGTGGGAAACTGCGTACTGCAACCAGATCTTAAGTTTAATGAAACATAACACTTCTGTGTTTAGTAGTCATATTTGTGCACTGCAGAACAATACAACATAAAACAGTGACTAACAACTCACATGCAGCTCTATACAAGTTACATCATACACCCAGTTAAACCTTTTCTGAACATACATGAGGTCCAATTATACTTTGTTCACAATCACTTAACAAATACCATTCTTTAAGCAGTCTTATCTTTTCAGTTTCCTTGTTGATAGAAACAAAAATAGAGGGTCCTAAATAGTAAATTATTGTCTCCAAATGGTTCCACATGAAAGCTGATATTTTCTGTTGAAGTAATTTGGCTCTGACTTGATCAATATAACGTTCAAGAAGCTGAGTGAAATCAAAAGCTGATTTTTCCCATATCATCTCTCCAATTTACTGTGAACAAACAGAAGAAGCAGATCGGTTGTTCTGCACTTTGCTGAATGCTTGGTGCTACCTATCACCTCTGTACCTACGGCCTCCGGGATTCACCCCCAAATCAGAGAGCGGCTTCATGCAAGGGCAGCTATTTAAGACCAAAAAGGAGTGCATTAGCATGGAAACGACAGAAATGCTGAAATGGAAGAATTGGAGATCATCCTATAAGTACAGTACACATTCACATTTTCATTGCAGAGGGAGATACTGTATTCACATTTTGTCAAAGAGAGAAACCCACACATCACAGCTCTTCCTGCACTGGCAGTAAAGATAATGTCGATTAAAGACCTGAATGCACATCGTAGCTCTTTCATTTGATCTAAGCTAAACTGCTTGCTCGAAATGAAAACACCTCTGGATGAGTAAATTCAAACCCCACTGCCGAGCTATTAACCACAAGATCTTCTTCACTGGCCTGCTATGCCATGCAGCCTGACAGCTGTTATCAAACGTCTTCTGTGGGCAGTTCAGTGTCTCATCTCCTTTTTTTTTTTTTGGTTTGGAATTATTTATATCAATCAGGGGTGATGATTTACAGCTGACATCTGAGAAGTGTCCTAGTGACAGGATGCACAGGATACCCATAAATACGTATGTGTTACAGCAGGAATGTCCTCGCAAAGAAATTCTTTGTTTGGACAACAGGAAAAGTAACAAACAGCAAGAAGAAGCATGTGGCATGATTTTAGTTCTCATTACCATACTGCAAATGCACAAACTGAAGTGCTTTAAGTGTTTTTGCTTTATTATAATGACATAATAAAGAACAATGCTGAAAGCAGAGCGGTAAGGGAAATTCCACTAGCCAGCTTAGGTAACTTTTGGCATCAGACTAAGCCTGTAAGACAGAGACAAAGCACGTGTGATTTAGAGCAACCAAGTTCTGCCCCTGAAGTCAGAAAATTTATACACAATTTGGAATCGTCACCAGAGGGAATTCAAATCCCTCAGCCACTCCCCTGCTCTTTCTATATACCAAAATGCAGCCTTGAAGGCAGGGAAGTCTAACTGGCAACAGGTGAAAGACCAGTCTCACCTCCCATACCACGGGGAAACCAAGGAAAGCCACTATCTCCCATTCTGTTGCTTTCAGAGACATAAGCTATGAGCTATGTACCGCATTTTGTCCTAAACAGGAGTCCTCCTTGTCACTCCCTACGTATACTGACACTCATCTTTCCAGCTCAAAGTAAAAGCAGACCCCTCAGTTTCTTCTCCCACCCGGCACCTACACGAGAAGGGAAGGAATTCAGGACATTCTCTGATAGAGTCAACAACAAGGAGGCAGGAAAAAAACAACTGAAGTAGGAGAACTAAGGCAGCAGGAAGAAAATTCACTTTGTGGTTGAAAGAAAAAAGCATTTGTCATGCCACAAACTAGAAACTATAGTCTGAGGAAGAGAGTCAAGAGAAAAAACACAACAGAAAGTTTGAGGCATAAACAGAATGGAGATCCCACAGCCCAGTGCTGGCACAGGACAGCTCCCACTGCTGGGTGAGATGATGGAGGAACCAAGGCAGAGGGATGGGAATGAGGTGTAACCAGGCCCAGGAGTACAGACAGGGCAGGTGGGGGGGTGTGTGTGGGCTTCATGTGACAGCTCCCACAGATACAGATGTTTTTAATGGTAAAGCTCGCCTTTAGACGCTCACTGTTAAATACTGCAGGGTTACTTTTTGGCACAACATCTGTGGTGAGTATCAAGTCATTCTGAAATGCAAGATGCTTTATCAGATACTTAAAAGCACCGAGGGAAGGAGGGAAAGATTTCCCACTGCAATGTTTACATCATTAGAGCTTGATCATGTGGGTCAGGCTGAAATGATGGTGCATGGGAATGGAGGAATCAAAGGGGAAACCTCAGGAGAATCCTTTGGGACGGCACGCAGCCATTTTATTTGCTCACCCTTGTCCTCTGTCTTGTGATGCCTCTTGTCACTGCAGCATGCAGACAATGCAACATATCCTGGTGGTTGCCAGGATGTTTGCTCCACATTACTGCTAGGTGAGGTGAGAGATGCACTGTGGAGTACCTACGGATATACGCACTTGTGTTTCCTCCCTTGTGGCTGTGTGGAAAAGCACACGGGTTTCCAAAGAATACTGAAGTATGCGCTTGGTTAGTGCTATTTGCTGTGCTGCAGACTGACTCCCCACTCACTTCCGACTGTACCTTAGCGCCATGCCACAAGTGGTTCAGGAAAGGTGGAGGAGGTGCCTAGGGAGTCGATAACATGCTCTGACTGTTCGTCAGCCTCCCGAGAGTTCCCACCGCTGCCTCTGTTTGGGAATTTCTCCATCCGTAGTTTACAAACGACTTAACAAGAAGCATGTGAATACAATGGGGTATGCTCTGCTTTACTGTGGTGAAAAAAAGCATGACTCAGTGGGTAAACATGTTGTGGAATTTGCTACAAAAAAATATATTTGTTTTAACTGAATACCACAGTAAATATTCATGCAATTAAAAATTAAGATGGTCATTGTTCCAAGGAAAACCACCCCAAGGGCAAATTACACATGCCAATCTTTCAGGAAACAATAGCTTCCCTTATTCATGAGCATAAGCCAGGAATAACTGTCCTTCAACTCATTCTATCTCCCTTTCCTTTTGAATGTTGCTAGTACGTGGCCTTCAGAAGAGGAGAGAACAACAGAAAGGAGGGACAAATATTAAACAAATAAAAATAAAAAACATAAGAATATGAAAAGCCCTCAATTCTTTGATTATTTTCTATAGCTTCAACTTTACTGAAAGCATCTGAGTTGTTCATTTTTTGTCCAACTGTTCCCCAGGACCTGGCCTTTAAAGAAAACCCTTCTTCTGTTCTCACCAAAGTGTAAGACAGAGCATTAGCAGCAAAATGCGACCTGAACTTGCAGGAGATGTCCTGTGTGGCTGCACTGTGATTTCTTCTTATGTCATCCAAGTTTCCCAGGTAGATACTGCCTTCAAACGCTCCTGTCAGAGGAGGCCTTTCCCAAAGCTGCCACCTTGCATCTGGAACTAACAATGCCCAGCAGCAGCTATGTGATATGGCTGAGACAGCGGGTGTAGACTATTGCCCACTGTTCCAGCTTCCCTACCACAGGAGATACCAAGTTCATGAGTACCCTGAACTTTTTTCCGCCCCCACTGACACCGTGCATCATGGAAAGTGAAAGGAAGCAGGAGTGAAAGACTGAAGGAATAAAAAGGTTTAGATCAAGGAACAGAAAGAGGAAAGACAGGAGAAGGGAGCAGTGTAAAGACAACAGAGGTGCTCGAAGTGTTGAGAATTAGTTGGTCTTCTTAAAAACGTCACACAGGTAAGTTAGATTGCTAAAGCTAGGGGTCAGCCATTGTAATTGTCTTCTGCCAGCCCACGGGACTCACACGCTTCAGAGTTATGTGCCCCTCAAGGAGAGCATACATCCACCTTAAATACCATCTGCAAGGACATAATAAAAATACACAAAGCAAAAAATCTGTAAACAAGGGTTAGTAGCACAGTGGTACAGTAGATTGTCAATAAAAACAATAAAAGTGTGGATACAGATTCGTCTACCTTGTGTGTAACATTATTGCCAGTTACAAGGGAGGGACTCTGTAAACTCATAATTCTGAAGTTTTGTTAATAAGCACAGAGCAACAGGTGAGTGCCCCATCTACTTTCTCCAGTTCTGTGTTGGCTATTGGGATCAGCATGTGGTCCTTCAGCTTTTCAAAAACCTGTTTAGGAAAGGAAATGGCACAAGAAATAATTACTTTTTACACCTCCTTAGTTTCCCTTTTCCCTACGTATTTGGAGTAGGCATGGATTGATCAGTGGGTGCCATGCTCCTCACTGTAATTCAGGCTAACATTTACAGTGTATGTGGCCATTTGGCTATGGCTCTCAGAGGGCTGCACACATCCGTATCGCATCAAGGGAACCATCACTGCTTCTATTTGGGCAGAAGCAGCACCAGGGGCACAGGAGACAACCAAAATCGGTGGAGACACACAGAGCCCAGACCTCCCACCTTTTGAAAGCTTTTGCCATCTGATATTTTCTACTGCAGGATGTCACGCTTTCTGTAAAGCACCGAATTTCAGTTCCCAGCCACTTCTCGGTGAGGCCGGGATGCTGGCAGTCTCCCAGCTGCCCCCAGCACATCCCTCACCTTTGCGCTCTCTGGGTACTCCTCGGGGGCTCGGTGCAGCAGGACGTGCCCTTTGCTGGGAATGTTTAAGTAGATGCAGTTTGCGGCGGCATCGTCGGGCACCGTCAGCTTGTCGTAGCGGTGGTCGCTCATCTGCTGCATGGTCTGCAGGGAGATACAAAGCACAGCTATTGACCAAGCACTGTAGTGGGCCCAAGTAGATGCAAGAAAAGAGCTTTCAAAAAAGCACTAAGTACGATTGCCAAGTCAGCCGAGAGCCATTTTGCTATGCAGCAAGTAAGGAGAGCTTTTATCTCTGCCTTCAAGGAAGAACCCTACCCAAGAACAGCAGTAGACAACCTGTCAAGTGGCTCCTGCGAGTGGCAGGATTAAGCAGGCTGCCCAATGGACAGTCAGTGGGGCCTTTTCCTTAAGTAATGCACATTGAGTATGCAAACCTCCTGCTCACATTGACGGAAACTGGAGGTGCTCAGCCACCTTTGAAAAAAGCAGCCATCATTCAATACCCATCAAATGAGTATGAATTAGCGCAAACAGGACACGAATGGTTCCCAACTTGGATATCAGCCCAATCTTAACTCTTTTCAAGGACCTTGTTTTTGCTTTCCAAGCAGTTACTCTTTCACCAAGCACCTGTGCTGGGGAGCGAGATGACATGTCCAAGTTAATCCTCGTTCCCAAGGGGACAACACAATAACCAAGTCAGAACAGTAGAGCTGGTGGTTTTCAGAAGGTTGGTTTATAAATATAAGGCTCATACACAAATTTGGACCCTGGCTGGAATTTCAGAGACAGAGACTCTTAGCACATGAGAAGCCTGAGATCCCAAGTTTTGGATTAGGCTCAACTTTTTAGTGCAGATGGAAAAAGCCTGGAGACAAGAAGCCTGACTCTCCATTGTATCATTCCAGCTTTACACCAGCTTCTCTGACAGAGACCTAGAATAAAGCAGAAGTGAACAAAGCCCAGAGCTTTGGCTCTGCCCAAAGCCTAAGCAAACTCAAATGTTTCAGTTTCCCTCCTAGCTCCCTACGTTCCCACACACACTGCAAAGATGCAAACAGAAATAAAAGCCTTTTTTTTTTCAGCTTAGAAGCAGTCACATTAACATTATGCTAAAAATAAATCACTATTCTGTTAAGAAAATTCTTCAAGGGAATTTACCCTTCTCAGCAAAACCCCACGGATTTACACCACGCAGCAGACTTTGATCTGTGGCACAGTTAAATTTATCTTCAAATTATCAGTAGGGTCATTTGTACTACTACTCATTCATAAGAAATACCATATGGAACCTGATTATAACAGCTACATCTGAACAGTATTGTCGAGTACCAAAGCAGTACATACGTACATACCGCTACAGTAATTCCTTTCTAGGCCTGGATGCATTTTTCATGTTGCAGTCTGAGTCACCCACATCCCATGGAGAATGTGAAACTGGTGATGAAGAATGCCAGACATTCTTGAGGAAGCGTTATCATTTCTTGTTGTTTCTTACATTGTGAAACTCTCCTCAGTTCCCAAGGAGCTGCATCTACCTCCATAAAAGGTTAATGTGCTTTGCTGAGGGACAATCCTTGCATCTTTACTTCACCGGATGTGTTTTTATTACTGTACTCCATGTCTTTGACTTCCCCGTTTATGCATTTGCTTCCGTTATGTCACTGTGATGCATTTGTCTGAGCTCTCCTCAATGCTGCGGGCATTCAGCAGCAGGTGACATGCCGCTGGAGCTGCTGCTGCTCTCCCTGGTAACAGACTGCAGACTCTTCCTCTGCCCGCAGCCTCCCTCTCTTTCCTGACATAATCTGTTTAAGTCTGGATTAAGGAATTGTCTTTATTGAACCTGCACTGAAATATATGCAGCAGCAGCAGAAAAGCCACTGCCTGGATTTCACTCAGCTCCCGGGAAGTTGTGCTTTCCCCAGTCCTTGTTGGTAAAGAAAATTCCCGTACTGCAGGTTTTCTATAGAAAACAGCTCATTCATCAGAAATGCACTGACTCACTGGGTAACATTTCCATAATAAATGACAAATGAATTCAGAAATGGAAGGGTATGGACACATCTCCCATTCATTTCCTTCCATAAAATGCTTCAGTTAGGAACGCTCGCAGCAAATAGAAGTGAAGACTAAATGGAAGGCCCTAGCGGTGCTGCAGGAAACACAACCCAGCCTCAGGAAGCTGAGCAGATGATGGCAAGGGCAAGAAGGATTGCTTTCAAGACTAAAAAGCTCAAAAGTGGTGGCTGAATTAATTTAGAAACAAGGAAAGAGAAAAAATGAGCGAGAAAACGAGACACAGAATCATGGGGGCTTAAGTCCACAGCTGCAGCGGCAGGGATGGGATCTGTTCGCTACAGCATCGCTGTAAGAAAGCAGAACTGGCATTCTGACAGCACGTAATTGCTCTCTCTTCCTCACCTTTTAAGATAAGAAGAGAATCATATATGCAAGCTTTCACCTCTGTTTTAACTACGTCTGCACGTTGAAGTAAGTTTCAAAAATCAATCTGCTGAGAGTGCGCACAGGCAATAAAGCCCAGACCTGTGCCACAAAGAGTCCGTGAGCAAAGCAGAAACGTGCAGAAATGATGCAACCAGCCTATCTGAAAGACTCACACTCTCGTATATTTCTGAGGCAAAAAGCCACTGAGCACATACACCTGGCCAGACGGACTCCAGGGCACAGGAAGAGATAAAAGCAAGGCTCTTATTTTTGTATCAGATATTCCTGCAAAATACACATTTTTGGGAAATGAGCAGTTTACAAAGCCTTGCACAGTGCATCTGTGGAAGGCTGGCTCGCTGCCCACATGCGTTGTATGACCAGCTATGTTAGCAGTCAGGCATTTCCCGCATGCCTAGCTTTCTGGGAATTTTCTTCAGCCCGGAGAGGGTAATTTTCATTGCACATTCTCTCAGCCCTTAGTCATGCTTTCCTTATGTTGAAGTCATTCGCATAGCCTAAAATGCCTTTCCTATAGTTTTTTTTTTTTACAGCGTGTCCTCAGACAACTGAGGTAATGGATAAGCTAAATAATCCTAAATATGAAGCAGCATTATGCATGAAGGAAAAATGTGTATGTGCTCAGGGCCCATTATCTCAGCAGAGCTGAGATGACTGTATGCACTTTTAAGGCAGGCCAGGCTCTGTCACGTGCTCTGCCCCCTCACTGCCATCCAGGGCCTGCTCGGGTGAAGGACGCAGCGATCCCCCACATCTGCACCCCACAAGCAAAGCCCAGTGCACAGCAACTACTCTTCTTTCCAGTGCAACAGCAAGCCCTGTGCCAAAATTCCTGGTTTTATAGGCATCTCTCATCCCTTCGTAGCTGTTTCTTTTTCAGGTGACAGCCATAGCTTGCTCAGCTTATCTCTATCCAAGCTGTTACGGGTATTTGTTCACCTACTGCTCTTTCCTGAGCCTTTCCAGCTCTGCTCTGTCTTTGAACGAAAGGACTGTGCATGCAAAGGGCATGTGGCAGCTAACACACAGACACACCATGGCTTTAATTAGTGCCATAATGATGTCTTCTGCCCGGCTCTCAGCTCAGCTGACAGTCTCAGTGAGTCCAGCACTTATTTCTCTGGTAACCATCAGTCAGAGCACATTATTTCATATGTGAAGTTCACTTTGTCATTCTCCCAGCCCGTGCTGCACATCACTTTACATTTATCTACGCTGACTTTCATTCACTGCTTTATTGCCCTGTCTCCGCTTCTTCAGTTCCTCAAGTTTGCCTCTTCATGTCTGAAGAAATCATCGGTATGACACCATGACACCAGAGAAGGAAAATGGCACTGTAGGGCTGAAGAGGGGTAGGGGGCTGGAGGGCCAAGCTGGTGTTATGCCAACCTGCCCATGCACC
>PPHD01030761.1:0-10236 GCA_002909625.1 Bambusicola thoracicus | reverse complement strand
GTTTTTGCCCTGGAAACTTGTCCTTTATTGTTTAAATTATATCATATCTAAGGCTTCTAAAGTCACTTTTGCATGTATCCTGACAATCCCAGTACTACAATGTAACACAACACTCCAGCAAACTCTACTAAACTGGGCAGTATTAAAGGTCAGTGGCCCTGCTTGTGGCAGAGGGGTTGGAGCTTGATGGTCCTTGAGGTCCCTTCCAACACAAGCCATTCTATGATTCTATGATTCTATGACATAATCTACTGTGGAAGAAAATAGATACAGAATTGGCATCTACAAATGAAGGCACACGGTGTGCTAACTGTGAGCACTGCAAAGCAGCATATTTCTTTTAGAGTTCATTAACAGAGATTTTTAATTCCATTTAACTGCTTTTTAATAATAAATAAACCATGAAAATGTAAAAACTGCAGCAAACTGCC
The DNA here is from genome assembly GCA_002909625.1 of Bambusicola thoracicus. Classification (NCBI taxonomy): domain Eukaryota; kingdom Metazoa; phylum Chordata; class Aves; order Galliformes; family Phasianidae; genus Bambusicola; species Bambusicola thoracicus. The sequence continues at coordinate 9,805 of PPHD01030761.1, read as the reverse complement.
CACGTTCTAGCTCCTACTACCCTGTGCAATGCAAATCATTCTACTCAGTGGAAGAACAATCTGCATGCAGCTGAAATAAGCAGCTCCACATAAATGTGGGGATCCAATGCAGAGATTTTGCCATGAAGGAGCCAACAGAGAACCCTGCAAAAGTCTTTCTGCCTCTGGTGTTCCAGGGAACCAGAAATGGGCAGAGAGGTTTTCAGAAGTATTCATGCTTGTGTGCATCTGTGCGTGCAGTCTTCTCTGGAATCTGATTCATATGAAATGTGTCAATCTGATGTTCTAGAAATAAGGAACGCATCTCAAACTATGTTATAGTAAGCATACCTCAGTGTACTTTTTAGAGCATGGAGCACTAGGAATGCAACACTTACTATTTTCATAGTTTCTCCCCAATACTCTTCTCTGGAAAGCAGCAATTCTTCGGACCGAATACGTTGCTTCAGTGTGCTTCATACCTACATGGGCTTCCTGTGAAACCTTCTGTGGTCAGGCTCCATGATATGTACAACCCAGGGCCCGTTCCATGTGCATACTTTTGATGAATTTGTCTGGCTCTGATTTTACCTCAGCATTCCTCAACAGCCATAAGATGGTCTTTCATCAAGAACCTCAACACAATAGCTGTTTTATTCTTTACTCACATTAAAAATATGACAGTCTGGAAATCTCCTTTTTAATGCCTAGAAGCAATGTAAAGTCTAAAATCAAATTTCTTGTGATGTTTCTACCTCAGATGACAATTATGCTGATAATAAACTGAGCTGTGGATTGTTGTTACACCTGCATGATTTGTCTGTCTGAAAACAAGAATGTTAGAAGGCACAGCAAATTGTTCATATCTTCTAATGGAGAACATAAAAGGGACCAGTAAATAGCAGTGGTTCAGAAGGCAGCTGAAGCCCTGACAGTAGAAATGCTAATCTGTTCTTTTCATGAATCCATTCTAAGCATTATAATGCTGGAAGAAAATTGTATTAAGATGTAAAGATTGTATTTCACAAAAGAAAAATCTTTGATATACCTTTAATATCCTTTCCTGCTGTTAGCTTAAGAAGCCACAGCATAAAACAGTCAACCCACACGGTAAAGGATTTACCTTCCACATCTGCATTGCTTTAATATATGGAGTAGGATGAAGAAGCTTTCAAGGATGAAAACTTTTCCCACTCACATGATTCTCATTTTTCAGTTCATTACAATATTTTATATTCTGAACAGTGCGCCACTTTTTACTTCATTTTAGGCATAGCATATTAGATGGGTGCTCAACTAAGCCCTAAAAGCACTCAAGACAAACCTGTCCATTGAAGATGACAAGTCACTTTACAATTCCTGAACACAGCATCCAAAAGATCATGAAAGAAAAAGCAAGTTTCACCTGTAGGCCAGCTGCTTTGCTAGAACTAACATACCAGCCTTCTGTGATCTTATTTTTCTTGTTTGTTAAGGTCTTCGTTGTATAAATTTGGGTAGGACAAGCTCCGGGTGCTGCTAGGTCTCTTCTTTCTCTGTCCAACACCCACCACTGAGCCAAGATTGAAGAGATCTCAAGGGCTGAAGGGCTGAGCTTGGTAAGGAAACGAGGCAGTAGCTTTCTGAACTTCTGCCCCACAGTTCTGCTTTACACAGCTCTTACCATACCAAAGACATGAGAAACGGATGCCAAGGAAGCTGAATAGCTGTCCACAGGCAGGGTAGGCATGGTTGGATGCTGAAGGACTGTGGCAAGTTCTCTGTCTGGTAGAGTTAGTATTAAAAGGCCACGTTTTTCACTTAGTAGGTAAGTTATTTGTTGCCTCCTACAGGGAAGACACTTCTCAGCATGTAAGAGAGAGGAAAGGTTGAAGTTGAAATGAAGAACTTGAAATTAAATAAAAGAGTAAAATACTATGTATTGTGTAGGGAGAAGAGTGAGAATGCTGTGATAAATTCCTTTCCTCCTATTTACTGATAAAAAGTAATAAAAAGCAGCTACAGAAAACAATTTTTGATTACTTTCGAAAACAAGTGGCATGAAGTACAAACTTAGTGCCAGTTTGAAACTAGGAATAAAGTAGTGACACTGAGGCTTCACTTATAGTGAGATAGACCAAAATCATGTTTTTTCCCCATTAGATTTTCTTCTATTTAAAACTGCTCCTTTCATCACCATGGTCTCTGACAGCCCACACCCCTCTGTGTTATATATACCCTGTATTATCTCAACTGGCTCTTGCCAGTCAAGCTGACAAGGATCTGACCCAAAGTGTTTGAAGCCAACCACCACAGTGCCTCTAAGCACGTTTCAGATGTGTGTGGAAACTCACCCTGCCGTGACACTGCTGCAAAACTCTGATCTCATCTTTTCTGGAGTAGGGACAAATGCCCCCATAAATTGCAAGGCAGTATCTGATCAAGTCCATTAGCATTTACTTTCCACAATACTCAGTGTTTCCAGTGGTTATCCCATCTTTTCAAGTGCTGTTATGTACTGTTGATTCCATTACTCTGCCTTACCCCAGCTTTTAACACAATTGCTGTTTCAGAAGCTGGCTTTATTCTCTCAAGCAAAGACTACAGTGGGTCAGTACAAGCCAGATGCTAATCTTGCATATGTATGTAGAGAAATATTGAGTTAAATATGGCTATGCCAATTTACCTAAGCAGATGTAATTCTCTTCTTACCTTACTGGCATTCTCTTTTCATATTCTTCATTTTCCAGTGCCACTCTTTCACAAGAGCTGCTTCCTTCTTAGGCCATCTCTCTACTGGAATTCCTGCCTTTCACAACATTGCTCTGCAAAGGATCAGTCGTGTCAATAGTTCCTTCTGACAGCGCAGTCATACCAGCCTCCCAAATCACCTTCTCACCACCATTCTCTTAGATCAGTCAAGGAAAGCATCCACTCCACTTAGGTAACATAGGACCTGAATTTGTACTGCCTGACCCACCACGAGATGTACTCACTCAGCCTGGCTGTGGCAACCTGAGTAAACAAGAGGTGCAGAACTCTCTGTTGTTGAGAGAGATTTTAATTTGGTGAAGTATATTTTTGGTTTTCTTTGCTTTTCTCCTTGGGAAAAGCAAATAGGTGAGAGCTAATTTTCAGTGACATTCTAGAATATATTTTGGGAGAATAAGCAACTAATGGTCTACTTGAGGTATTGCTAAAGTATCTGAGAGAGTGCTTCTGTGAAGATGTTGTGAAACAGAAATCTACTCTTTGCTTTGGACACACTGGGAGGAGATAAGCACTGTCTGTATCAGGAGTCCTGCCAGGCCTCACAGCCCATGCAAGGTAGTAAATTCTGTCCTGTTGTTTTCCAGTATTTTTCAGAGTAACTCAGTTCAGTGATGGGGCAACCATTTAGTGAACAAGCGTTATTTGCAAGGTGTAAAATGAAGTTGCTTTTCAAAGGAAGCTATTGGAAATTCTGTGGTCTGTTCGCACCAGGTGCCATTGATGTTTTATGAGGGAGATAATGCTGTGGCTGACAGGTGCCATGCCGCTGGAGGCCTCTCCCACCTCAGCCAATGGCAGGGCAGCTGGAGGCACTGGGGTAGCCCCAGCGCCAGCACTGGGCACCTCCCAGGAAACAGCTGAGGCTGGGCTGGTCAAAAGGCCTGAGAGTGGGCCTGATTGAGCAGGGCAGGGCTGTGGGGAGCTGGAGCCTGGCTCCGCTGCGGCCTTACTGGACATGGGCTGGCTGTGGAGGCTGATGTGTTCTTACTCCAAGCACAAGATCCCCTTGCCTCCTTTCTGAAACACCCTTCTCTCAGGAAAACCATCACACTTCTTAGCTGCCCTCATGGGATGGCTGTCAGCCAGGCTAGGTATGCCAAGAAAGGCGCTAGACAAAATGAACAGAAATGCCTGACTTTACAAAGCATCAGACGAACTCTGGCAGGTTAAAGTAGAGGCAGGCATCACCTTCCTCATCATTTCTGCCTGTATGATGCAAGTGTTGCTTGCATCACCCCAATGGGATGCTGGCAGCGTGGCAGAGGTTGGTTTGTTGGCTGCATCACAAACACACAGCCCATGACTCTGCGTTGTTGCTGTTAAGTGATGGTTATTTCCTCCTTGGCTAAGACAGTAGTGGTTTGCAATCCCAAAACCTGTTTCAGCATGTTGTATCAGATCTTTAGGTATAAATATAGGATTAAAAAGCTGCGCACTTAACTGATACTGTTAACCCCAGACTTACAAACCAAATATTTGAAGACCGAGTGCTTAGCTTGATTTTCTATGAGATGTTGCCTCTTAAGTGTTGGCTTTTCAGCAGTAGTTGCGTTATTATGAACACTCTCAAATTTCCTGCTCTGCATATGTACATCCTTGAGGAGTCTGAGTTCCCACCTTATCTCAGTTCTGCTGCTGTGTGAAATGAGAAAATGAACTAAGTATCTCCTCATTTTCTCATCCCAAACCTCTTCTGAAGGGAGATTCACACAGTCTTTCTGATATCTTACCACTAGGATCTGAAGTACTAAGACTGGGCATACAGCTGTGCCAGTTGCATGTTGTAGAATGATCTGGTGAATACAGGATATAGATTCCAAGTCTTCTTCTGGATCAGAACTTGACCCTTTGTCTCCCAAATTCAAATTTCAAGCAATTGTTTCCTACTTTTTGTTGCAAATGTCAAACTTGGTCATTCCCTTCATGAACACTAACTTGCATTGGCTGCAACAGTGGTTCAGAGATTATGATATAATCTGGATTCAGTTTTTCACTTTGCACTAGGCAGAGCACAGACCCAAACCAAGATCATTCAAATCCAAAGAGCATTTTAAAATGCCATAACACAACTTGCCCTCATCAGTGTATTTCTCATGCCTTCAACTCAATTTCAGATTACCGGTAACTACAATATGCATTTTATGCAGTTATTTCATGACAGAGTAGATATTTAAGCTATATAATTCTGTAAATGTAAACTATATATTGTTAAAGAAGTGAAAAATGAGAGATCTGCCATAGGCATATACATTACAGGATAGAAGTGGTGGGTACTTGAGTAATTATGATTTACTTGGGAAGAACTGACTTGGCTTTTAAGTTTTTAATTGCAGGAATGCCCTGAAAGACAGATAGAATCTTTTTGTTTGCTTTTTTCAATCAATCCTTTCCAATGCTAATTAAAAACCTCACTATCCTAGGCAGGTAGAAGCACTGGTATAGAAGCTGAAAACACATTTCAATCACCATAATACAAGATTCTGATTTCCACCAAGAAAATTCTGCTTGATGCTGCAAACAGGATTTCATTGATTCTGCCTTCTTTGAAAACATGACATGCTCAAATAATGCCACATGAACAAGCTATTAGGTGCAACAGAAGCAAATGAACATATTTGGAGCGTTGAGGACCCTCCACCTTTACAGTGTGTGATTCAGTTTTTTTTTACTGTGTACTTACTGTTGTCTAGGCTTCACAATGGAACACAGTCATGTGCAGGGTTTGAAGCTGCCCAAATTATCAACCTGTTTTTTACCCTTGTTCCTCTATCTGAATGTAAAGTGACCCTGGTGTGCAGCTGGAGCTCACTTTTTGGTTTCATCTAAAAGAAATTAAAAAGGAACCAACGTGCTGGAAGGCACTGCTGGGGACTGAGAGAAAGGAAAGTGTTAATAGTTTCTCAGCTTGATTCCTTGAGCTTTTATAATGGGCAGAAGTTGTTCAAGGGAATAGAAAGGAGTCTGTGATCAACAGCTGGGTGTGATGGATTAGATCATCAGCTGACAGATGTCAACACTAAGGGAGGAGATAATGGGGTTGGATAAATGAGTTGGTCCAATACTCACACATCTACCTGGCTTCTGAACTGCCTTTATAATAAGAATGTAATTTTAATCCGTCTCATTTTGGAAGATCTGAAGATTTGTATATTCTTATTGAGGGATGATACTTGTCAAAGTCGTAACAAATTAAAAGTAACAGGATTTCACAGCTTAAGAACATTTGCATTCTTTCCCATTCAAAGACTTGATTACTTATCACATCTGATGAAAAAATCAACTGGCTATTGAACTTAAAACCCCTTTTCTTAGAAACAGAATCAGAGATCTGTCTTCATTAGTATTAGCAAAGTGCTTTGAGGCTTATCAGAAAAGGACGGTGGCAATAGAAGTACTTAGTAAGATGAGAGATCACCAAGACATCAATCTTTTCCTTTAAACTCATATCAGTACACAGTGATTATCTTCTTTTCCAAACGCAGGGACACAGCTGTTTTACTTATGTAGGTTAGCCTCAAAAAGCTGAGTACTGCACTCATACAAAAGTCCTTAATTCAACAGTTCACATACACAATCCTGCAAAAAAGCTGGTGAGATTTAGAGAATGATTGAACAATAAATGCCCACTGAAATAATCAGGATGTTTAGCATATAAACACTCTAGTAGCTAACCTGACTTTTCCCTACTAGAACTTTTCTCTTAAAGGAATTTAACCCATCGACACACATAATTAGCTCTTTCACATGAAGTTGCTGAAAGAATGATTTGCTTAAGAAGATTAGCTCTTTTAGTGTTCAATAGTAGTACTGACAAATGAGCCTAAAATGATTATAGAGGCACTCTTTTAGCACCATCTTCTGATCTTTTATTTTTAAATAGAAAGCCTTCAGTCAAAAATGTTTTAATCTGACCTTTCACATCTTTCCAAATCAAGGATCAACTTTTAATGCCGTGTATTCAAATCTTGTTTGTGATGAGATGGTTTTCAAGGCTGTTTTGAGCTACGTGAAAGAAGACCACAGTAGTTTATGCAGAATTTCAACGCCAGTTTTTTTCTTCTGGTTGTTGTGACTGCATGCAACATCTTGTCTGCACTTTACTACCGTTGGTGTTGACAACTCTTTTTGAGCAGCACTGCAGCAAAGTGGCCTGGGTTAAAAATAATTTTACAGAAGAATGGTATTTTTAAGTGCAGGTGGAAGACAGAAGAGGTGATACTGAAAAGCAAAGACGGGAACAAAGCTGTCTTGGCTGACTTGTGGCAGGGAAATGGATTTTACAGTCAGTTTGGCTGCGTACCATAAAACTGAGGTATAAAGTAAGCACAGTAATAGAGCAAGCATTCTAAGTTGCCTCCAGTGGCTCTGCAGCTATTGTCTGCATGACAACCTATTTTCCCCATACTAAAGCTAAGGGTCAAATTTTAAATGACTTACACAGACTTACAGAATAATCCTCTTATTTAAAGCAGTGAAATATCCAGATCTGTCATTGCTACACAGTTTTATGCAAGCTTTGAAATCATGGGAGTTGTATTTCTATAAAAGTTGCATAAATAAATGGTTTATCAACCTTCGGAGATTTATCTTGCTTCACTTGTTCCAACAACTGAAGGACTGGTGCCATAAACAAAATTCAATTCATATTAATTCTCTCAGTAAAAATGAGTAGTGTTTTCTGTTTTACTTTTAAGTCATACTGCCATCTGCAGCTTGAATAGACACACCACTCTGCTTGGAATAGCAGGGTGATTGAGGCTGGAAGTGATCTCTGGTCTCTAGGCCAGGCAGGGCTGCATCTGAAATCAAACCACTTTGCTCAGAGCTTTGTTAGTTGAGCTGTGGAAATCTCGGCTGAAGACTGCACAGACTGTTCCACTGCTTCACTGTCCTTGTACAGAAAAAAGTATTTCCTTATAACCAGGCTGAACCTCTCATTTCAGTTTATGTTCTTTGTCTCCTCCTGCCATACACCACTGGGAAGCTTGGGTCCATCTCCTTGCTAACCTCCCCACAGGTAGTGGGAGCTGCTGTTGGTTCTCCAACCCCACCCCAAACCTGTCTTCCCTCCAGGCTGAGGAAGCCCAGCTCCTTCAGCTTCTCCTCCAAGGATAAGTGCTCAGCTCCCAACTAGCTTGGGAGTTCTTTATTAAACTCATTTTTCTTGTGCTGGGGATAAAAGTTGAGCATATGAATTAAATGTGACCTAACATGAAGAAAAAATAGATCTTTCCTTTGATCTATTGGCTTCGTCCTTGTTAACAGAGTTCAGGAGATTGCTGGAGGTCTTTGCTGCCAGGGCACGTGGCTGACCCACGCTCAGCTGCCCACTGCTATTCCCACATAGCTGCTGCACTTCAGCCTGAGCTGCTGCAGGGGTGCTTTCTTCCCAAGGGTAACACTTTGCATTTCTCCTCTTTAACTCCTGTAAGGTTCCCACTGGTCCATTCCTCCAGCATGTCTATGTCCCTCTGAAAGACAGACGGATTCCCCCAGTATTTCCCTTTGTTCCTTTATGTCAGTGTGATCTGCAAACTTGTTGAGGGTGAACTCCATGCCCCTTTCCAGGTCACTGACAAAGTCACTAAATAGCACAGAGCCCAGGAGAGACCCCTAGGGTATTCACTCCAATTAGGATATGACCCATTAACCACTACTTTTCTAAACTCCAACCACTTTCTTTATTTTATCCCATTTATAAACCCATCTAGAAAACACCTCTTAACTTTGCTACAAGAATAGCCTTGCAAACGTCAAGGTAACTTACATTCTTTGCTCTTCCTTTGTTCACAAATGCACTCATTTTATCACAGGTAACTTTTTAAATATAAAATATAAAAGAATATATATATATTTTTCCCAGAGGTGGTTCCATTAAAAAGTCTTTGTCAGCATAAGGCTTTACAGTAATAGGAATAGAATCTGCACCCTGTAAACAATAAATCAGTGTTTGTTTTTTACTATGAACTCTTCTGCAATTATATTCATTACACACTTGATCTTACTGAGCTTACTTGAATAAGCACTATCTAAAAAGTTATGTACAACTTAGTCCAGGAATCATCAGCATTAGTTTCAATTGTAGTGTTCATCAAATGACTGACAATGTGCCAGGTAATCTGTTACTCTTGGTTCAGGACTTCTACCTTTAACACTTGGTACGAGAATGCAGTGAAAACGAAACAAACTCTGAATCTCAGTACAGCAGCTTTTTGGTTACATACCTGTAGGCTACAACTTGTGACATAATTGCTAGCCAGTGTCCCTGAACATTTAGTATAAACCAGCTTTTAAACCATAACAGTGAAATAAAACATATCTCTGTACCCTGCAAACATGTTTCCAGGACAGAACTGCAAGCTGGATGTCTGTGCAAGTGTGAAATCCATGCTTGCAGCCCACAGCTTCTTTAAGTTTTGTTAAACCTGTCTGACATGACACGTAGCTTTGCATTTTTTACTCCAGATTTGCACTTAGGGTTTGGAATGTTTCTGGAACCGGGACTGTGGTGGTTTTCTTCCTCAGTCAGTATGAATCTCATTCTATTACTTTTTCCTGTTCCCAGTTTGAAATTGTCATTTCCCCTCTTTTTTTTTTCTCTTTTTCATTTTACAAAAAAATACCACCATTGGTATCACATTCATACAGTCTTTCATCAACTGAAATCTTAGAAGTCACATTTCATTATTTCTCTGAGACAGACTGTTGCATAGCATGAAGGATCGAGGTCAAATGATATATGAAGAGATACTTTCGACTCATTCAGATGGTCGCCTTCAATTTTGCTTCCTTCTTCACTGCCTTCCAAAAAATAGGAAAGGTTCTGAACGTTTTTCAAGATGTGTCTGTAGCATCCAGGTATATTCAGCTGCAATGGAGGCACTCGGAATGTGCACATCTGCAGCTCATCCTTAGAAAGTCTTTCACGGTACCACTGCCCAACTTTATTACTTGGATACTTGATACTATGGCCCACCATTGGAAGAACAACCTTCAATAAATAAATAAGTAAGTAAGTAAGTAAATAAATAAATCACTGAATCACAGAATCCCAGAATGGCCTGGGTTGGAAGGG
>PPHD01030760.1:0-10236 GCA_002909625.1 Bambusicola thoracicus | reverse complement strand
GTTTCCAAAATCACTTCTCTTTTAGCAGCACTCAAATCACAAGTAGCTATGCATCATAAAGTCATTTGTATTACTACTGCATAACATGTTCTTCATCCACAAAATTATATTTAATTAAGCACATATTGTGATACTTGTGCAAAATAATACAAGGAACAAAAGAAAATTTTAGAAGTTTAATTTATCAAAGAGAAAAAATAACAAAGTTCCCCTATTTCTCTTTTAAGGAATTGCTGATGAAACACTTGTAGGAATGTCTGCTCTGTCTTAATGTTATTTTTTCCCACATATCTATGTGTTTTATAAAATCTGTTTTTAGACATGCTGGGAAATAACCTTGGAGATGCAAAATAGATAACAGCCAGTAAAAAATCATGTTTTACTCATATCTGTCATGAAAAAAATCCACATATATTTGGAATGATTGAGCAGGAGTGGTTGAAATCAAAGAGTTAATGGGGTCATGAAAGGGAAGGTGACTGAATTTCTGCCAGGTCACCACACTACCACTACCACTGAGATTCCAGGTAAATAGAAAGTCCAAAGTGCTGCACAGGCTGGGAGGAGGTTGGATGTGTGCAGCCCTCCTGGGTAGGGACTAAGGGTTACAGAAGGCACACACTCAGTTTAAGAAGATGGCAAGCCACTGTGGTCAGCAGATCAAGGGAAATTACTTTTCAGCCTTTACTTAGTGCCAATGAACCTGGTCTTGAAGTACTATAAAAAACTGTTTGAGATAGATGTGAAGAAATTGGAACTGGTCTAGCAGAGAGTTTTCAGGTTAGTCAGTGGCCTTGAACATAAACTCTTTTGAGAAAGGTTGAGGGAGCTAAGTTAATATAGTAAAAAGTAGTTTAAAGTGAATATCACAGGGCAGTCACTACAGGCAGTCATAAAGATGAGGCAATCAAATTCCCTCTGGTCATGGCCAGGGACAGAACAAAGGAAAAATAGGCCCAGAGTGGGGTTTGGGGCTTCAATTGGAATGTTAGAAAAAAAATTCTTTGGAATGTTGGTGCAGCACTGGAACAAGGCATCAAGAGATGTAGCAGCATCTCCACTCTAGGAACTTTCCAAGGATCAAACAAAGTCACACTGAACCTGATCTAGCATGCACAATAGCCCCAACTGACATAGAAGATGGGTTCAAATCCCCCAGAGGACATTTCTAGTCAGTGTGTGGACCAGTAAGGCAAGAGTGTGGTGTCGAATGGGATTCTGGATTTGATATCTTTGCTTTCTCAAACAGGTGCCTTAATGATCAAGTCTGAGGGTGCTGGCTGTGTAATAATCACAGGTGTGAAGAGTGGACGCTACCTATGCATGGACATGAAAGGAGACATTTTTGGATCGGTAAGTTACCTTTACATGTAAAAGACAGGCAAAGTCTGCTACGTATAAACCATTTCCTCAGCTAGGGTAAAACTGTATAAATACAGCAGTAGGATGCAGATTTTGGCAAGCTGAGAAACTGCCACTTAGATTAAACTTTCTTTCCCCTTTGATTGTACTGAATTGTAGAGTTGATGAAGAGCTTACCTGAGTTCCTGCTGGAATATATGAAAGCAAAAACAGATCTAATGAGATCTTGTAGTATTGCTGTAGTATAGATTCACAGTAGCTCAAACAATGCAGCCCTCTGTTGAAGTCAGTGTTGGCTCAAAAACACCTCTGTTGAAAATTCAGACATCCATACTGGATTAACATGAGTTGTCTGAGTTGCAGACCTGGAAGATCGGAAAACACCTGCAAGATTTCATCTGTCTTTTCAACAGGTGCTTGTCTTTCACCAAATCACTTTGTTGACATTTGTCTTTTGTTTTTTTTATTTCCCTAAGTATTATTTCAGCCAAGAGGACTGCGTGTTCAACCAAAGGACACTGGAAAATGGATATGATGTGTACCAATCTCCCAAGCACAATTTTCTCATTAGCTTGGGCAGAACTAAGCAAGTTTTCTTCCCTGGTATGAATCCACCACCGTACTCCCAGTTTTTGTCCAGGAGAAACGAAATCCCTTTGTTTCGATTCAACACACCTGAACCCCACAGAAACACTAGAAGTGCAGATGTTGACCCAATGGATCCTCACCAAATCCTGGTCCCACAGAGAAAAGTCTCTGCATTAGGGTCTCAGCTGCAGCTGCAAATGGACTTTTCCCATGTGCCCAGGGAACCGATGAGAGTCAATCAGAATGATGTGGTCAATCCAGATGACCCACATGCTATGATGGACGCTAGGAGGTATGCTAGCCCTCGCTTTTACATTACAAGATAATGGCGACTACTCGCAAATTGATGATATGAATTGATGATATAATAGACAGAAGTGCCTAAAACACTCAATCTGCTTTCTAACCCGCAAGGTGGCTGCTAGAAACCTGAAGGACATTGGAAAAGAAATTTATTTCAAATTTTGTCCTTATGCATGACAATTTACTGAAAAAGAGTGTTGCACTCTGCTTTACTGGAAAGAAGGTCCATTTTTAAAAAGAATAATAGAAACTGAATATTTTATGGTCTGAAATACCTTTAGTGTGCATCAGTGGAAAACAGAATTCACTTGAACATAATGATGAACTAATGTGTTACTGATGTATCTGGGAGAAGACTTGAGCCCTGGAGGATTTGAAGCTCCAGCAGGGGCAGTGAATTTTCTTACTAGCTCACTTGCAAGCACAGCAGATAACTGACCAACAGTGTACTATATCATCATATAAAACTTACTATATGTATATTATAGGCGTTGAGATTGGAGCTTCTGTCTCTTTTTGTGCCCATAGAAGTCAAAAAGTGACCACTCTGGTGTCAAAAAAAGCAGTGCACAAGGAAAACAGGAGTAGCTGACAGGGGTCAAATGGCCTTATGTAGACTGTCATTTCTGACACCTGTTGAATCCAAGCTGAGGTTTGGAAAAAGAGAAGTTGAGTCTCACCATTCTCTCAAGTCCTCTGTCACATCTCTCTATTCACCTAATTATAGCAACACAATATGTAAATATAATATAGAAACATTCATTAGTTTTGCAAGTTTCTAACCCAGAGAGAAGTACCAGGATCAGTAGTATGCCAAATAGGTTAGTTTATTTTGCACAATGTTGAATTCTCCAAGATAAAAAAGTCCCCTCAAATTATGCCTCATAGGCAAATTATGAATGGTTAATGCAGACTCACATCTAATGAGTAAAAAATTAGGCATGTATTTAGGAAAGGATAAACTAAGTTTGACATCAAAGTTTTTTCTAATTCTAAGCAGATATCAAATGCTTTATGTCTGTAAGAGTGAATTGACTTTAATGTTATCAGATTTCTAAGTGTTGACAAAATCTAGACATCTAGATTGACATATGCCATGGTTAAGTTAGTTACCAAATTGTAACCTCCATGTATACATTAGAAGTTTACCAGTCTTTAGCTAAGATAAGATATTTGCAGAGTTGAGTTTTTCATAGTAATTTACATGAAAAACGGTAAAATCCAGTGTAGCTTCACTGGTTTTAATGGAGCTACATAGAGGATTCTGAATATTGTATACATATTTAGCACTTCACCTTTATTTCATCTGGTTGTAGTTATATATTCCTGGAACTTTAAATATGTGTGATTCTGAAAAGGTTCTTGATATACTCCAGCAGAAATCAATAGCATTAGAAATCAACAGATGAAGAAAATTCTAGCATGGCAGATATGTGAGAACGTCATTGTATTTTTGGTCTGTGTGCACTTTCTTTCAAGGTGCAGATTCTTCAATTTTATTTACTTAGCATATTTAACAGCCTGACACCAGTCTGAAAATGATGTTTCATCCAACCTTATTCATAGAAATAGCACATAAGATGTCAGGCTAGATTCTAGTCTTCCTCTTCCTACTATTTAGTGAAGTAATTCACTGAAGCCACTGAAGTTATAACAGTGTTACAATACCAAAAGTAAGGCCCACTGTGTTGTTTTCATGGAAATTGCTCGATTATCTGCAGGGTCTATCCTGCTGACAGCATTTTAGATAATCTACACATACGCATAAATATATATGCATAAAATATCTTTTCATCTACAACCTTCAAGTAGTTATGTTAGAATAAACATACTACCTGATTCTGCTGCTACAAAGGTTTTGCCAGATAGTGCAGTTCTTAATTCATACAGGATTAGGATTGGACCAAGTATTACGCCTCACAAATTATTTATTATCATCATGTTTATAATTAGTTTTTAAAGGAAAGAAGTTATTCTATTGGATTGGAGAACTGCAGGTCAGGGAGATGGCTTTGTGTTTTCTTGCTTATTCAAAATACCACAAGAATTTTTACCTTGTTGCCTACGCAGTGAGAAGACATGATTTTATGTTCTAGTTTAATAATTTTACATAATTCCTTTACCGTTGTTGGCTTTCTCTCCTTGAGAACTTTCTACTGCAGTTACACAAACATAAATTTTTCTGTGCTCCACAGAGTTCTCCAGGACACAAAGTCAACAGATCTACAGAAGTCTGAATCATGAAAAGTTTTGTCTCAATCCATATCAAAATTTGATGATAAAAATCTCTAAGGTTAAAACTCTATACTATCTCTATATCAGTGCATTAGAAGAAGGCAAGAACTGTTGCTCAGAGATTCAATCCTTATGCGTTGAGTGAATGCACAGTGAATTTTGCATCAAAAACACATTTGTAACTATAAAGAGCTTTATTGAAAGTGTCAGAAGAATTATTTTTTCAATGGAGATGCTGGCCATCACCAGCTAGTAAGAAAGCATTACTTTTTAAATATTGCAATATTTATTTATTTATTTGAGTGGGTCTGAATTCCCACAGAATATTTATAAATATTTATAACAATGAATTGTGGTGACCATTATAGTGACTATTAAAAGAAAAGTGCCAATAAATATTTCCTTCTCTAGAAATGGTGGATTTTGTGTTCTTCATTTGGGCCCACTGTTCCAGAAGAACTTGCATGAACAAACTGTACTACTTGTACCTGAAAGTGTGTGCCCTATTATCCCCAGTGATTCTCAACTTTAAAAATTGAGGATTCCTGGCTGTTTCATGCACCACACCTGTGAAAACTGGGTGAAATATGATGAGTAAAACAAAGCTTTAATATGTCTAAACAGACTTTGAATGGATTGTCACGTCTACAGGGATCTGCTTATTCAACAAAATAGCAACGGAAAACTACTGGTCTAGCAGTTCAGTCTTGATAGGAAAAGTGATTCTGGCTTCAAGATCTTAGGACTAGGCAAATTACTGTTGCTGCTATTTATATTACAGCTCATATAGAATATTCCAGTTGTATTGCTGTACTCAGGCTTTGTTTTGCAGTCGGCACATCGTGGATTAAATAAATTATTTCCCATGATGGTCCCCAGGCCCACAAAGACCTAAGAGAGATCTTCAAAATGACGAAGTGCCTGTGAGTCTGACAGATTATATCCTTGCAGAACTCCCTCACCATGAATAATCTATGGTGCCCTGTACAGTACAGTCAGTGTTAGTGATAGCCATTAGTAGCATCTTTTGCATCTTCCATGGTTTCATTACCAAGAGAAACATCACATTACTTACTAGGTACCACAGTGCTGCTGCATTTGGTGATATGAAGATAGTGGGCTTCAGTGGGAGAGGTCAGGTAGGTTCTCTCTCCTTCAAGATCCCCTTCTGCTCCCATTGCTATTAAATTAGATCTATGGAATTAAAAGGAGGAAGAAGCACAATAGAAATACGCAATATGGATTGAAGCATGTGCGAAACTTCATAGATGTCAAGGCATTATAAAAATCAGTATTATCACTTAGTTCACCACATTTAAAATCTCAGTACTGACTTGGGACCTTTTGAGCACACTCAAGCTGTGCACAGGGAAATAAGAAGAAGCATGCCGCAGAGCAACAATTCAGCGTAGAAGAAACGGACTTGGAGATGCCTGGAATGTGTGGATGACAACTTATTGACACAGGTAGTGAGGGAACAGACTAGGGATGTGTCGTTCGTTAACATGGAAGGTCTGACTTCTTCAATGACCAACTTAGAAGTATCCCATGGATAATTACATTACACTGGAATGTGAGGGGGCTCAAGAGAGCTGGTTGATGTTCAAGCACCACTTCTTCTAATCTCAAGATTGGTGCATCCCTAAGAGTAAGAAATTAAGCAAAGCTGGCAGGAGACCCACATGGATTACCAAGCAGCTCATGAAAAATCTCAAATAGAAGAAGAAAGTTTGGGAAATGTGGAAAAGGGGTCTGGACACTTGGGATGAGTATAGAAGTGTTGTCAGGGCATACAGGGATGCGACAAGGAAAGCTAAGGCCCACTTGGAATTAAATCTGGTGAGGGAGGTAAGGGACAACATGAAAGGCTTCTTAAAGCATGTCAGTAGCAAAATAAAGTCTAGGGAAAATGCGATTCTACAGCTGAATCCACCCTGAAAAGGAGGGTACCCTGGTAACAGGGCACTGAGAAGGCAGAGTTAACGAGTGCCTTTTTTGCTTCAGTCCTTTCTGTTAAGACTGACCTTTGAGAATCCCAGACCCTGGAGACTAGAGAGAATGTCTGGTGAAAGGAATACTTCCCGTTGATTGAGGAGGACTTGGTCAGATATCATCCAGGTAAACTCAAAACACCAATTCATGGACCCCAGGAGGATGCAATCATGACTGCTGAAGAATCTGGCAGAAGTGACTTCTGAACCACTCTTTATCTAATATCTGAATCTAATATATGAAAAGTCATGGAGAATAGAATCCTGAGGACTGGAGGAAAGCCAGACAGTCTCACCACCACCTGTAAAGGTGATGGAACAGTTTACTCCAAACATCATCTCCAAGTTAGTGGAAGAAAAGAAGGTTATCAGTAGTAGCCAGTGTGGATTCAACAAGAGAAAAATCATGCCCTACTAAACTGATATCCTCCTATGATGTCATGACCAGCGATGTAGGTGAGGGGAGAGCAGTAGATGTTGCGTACCTGGACTTCAGCAAGGCTTTCGACGCTGATTCCCCTAACATTGCTGTAAGTAAGCTTAGAAAATGAGGGATAGAGTAGGTGGACTGAGAGCTGGCTGACTGGTAGAGCTCAGAGGGTTGTGATCAGTAGCACAGAGTCTAGTTGGAGGCCTGTAACTAGAGGTGTGCCCCAGGAGTTGGTGCTGGGTCCAGTCTTGTTCAATATCTTCATCAGTGACCTGGATGAAGTGATAGATGACACCTTCAGAAAGTTTGCTATGATGCAAAGCTGTGAGGAGTACCTGACACAACAGAAGGCTGTGTTGCTGTTCAACAAGCCCTGGACAGACTAGAGAGTTGAGTAAAGAGGAACCTGATAAAGTTCAACAGTAGCAAGTATAGAGTCCTGCATCTGGGGAAGAAAAATGCATCAGTACAGGTTAGGTGCTGACCACTGGAGAAGAGAAGGAGCTGGGTGTTCTGGTGAACTGGTTGGTCATGAACCAGCAGTGTGCCCTTGTGGCCAGGAAGGCCAATAGTATTCTGGGTGCATTAAAAGGAGTGTGGCCAGCAGGTCAAGGGAAGTGATCCTCCTCCTCTGTTCTGTCGTGGCAAGGCTGTATGTGGAATAATGTGTCCAATTTTGGACTCTCCATTTCAAAAAGGGGTCTTCTAGAAAGAGTACAGCAAAGGGTGATGGAAGTGATTAAGGGCCTGAAGCATCTCCTGTATGAGGAAAGGCTAATTGACCTGGGTCTTCAGCCTGGAGAAGATAAGGCTGAGAGGAGATTGCATCTCTGTCTACAAACACATAAAGCGTGGGAGTCAAGATGATGGGGGAAGAATCTTTGGTGGCAAGCAAATGGTTGAACAAGGGGCAACAGGCAGAAACTGGAGCACAGGAAGTTCCATATTAACGCAGTTAAGAACTTCACTGTCAGAGTGGCAGACCACTGGAACAGGCTGCTCAAAGAGGTTGTGTAGTATCTGTCTCTGGAGATATGAAAGACTGACATGGACACCCACCTGAGTAACCTGCTGTTGGTAACCTGTTCTAGCAAGGGGGATGGACTTGATGATCTCTAGAGATTCCTTCCAACTTCTACAGTTCTGTGGTTCTGTGATTAGCACAGCACCAAAGGCAAGAGCATGGCTCATACCGGCAAAGGACAATCAAGGAAATCTACACTGTTTGTTCCTGTGCTTTTCTAAAAGCAGGTATCTCAAAATGAAACAAAACTTAACAAGCAAACAAAAGCAACTAAAACCTTTGTCCCTATCTCTGGGCCAAATAAATTTTAGGAAATATAAACAAAAAATTTATTAACTTTGTGCTAGAAATGTCTGTAAATAGTGACATTAAAGAATGATACTTGAGCAGCAGTATGAATGATGTCCAACTTAGGGCATGGGAAATGCTCAAGGGCATGAGAAAGGCTTATTTAGCCAAGAGAAGAGAGGGCTCTAGGGAGACCTTATAGCAGACTTCTAATATTTAATGGGACTTAGAAGAAATATTCAAAGGAATTCTTTAACAAGGAGTGCTGCTTCTTACTCTCTCTGTCACTCACTGTGAGACCATCCTACAGGAAAATCTAAACCTCCTCTGACTGCCCTTGGTACTCATACAGCAGTGCACACCCCTTAGTTTTACATTATGTTACATGATGTCATATGGAATGGAATATTCCTTTGACCAGGTTAGGTCAGCTGTTTTGGTTCTGTACCTTCCCAGCTCCTTGTACCCCCTCAGCTCCCTAGCTGGCAAGATAGCATGAGAAGCTGAAAAACTGAAACCTCCTTGGCTCTGTGCAGCACCTCTAAGCAAGAATTAGAAACAACAGTGTGTTATCAACATTGTTTTTGTTGTTGTTGTTGTTTTTCTCCTAAGGCATCATATCAGACACTACGAAGAAAATAAACTCTGTCCCAGCTGAAATCAGGACAATATCTACCCTTTATTCCATATGACTTACATCATAGAATCATAGAGTGGTTTGGGTTGGAAGAGACCTTTAAGATCATCTAGTTCCAATCACTCTGCCACAGGCAGGGATACCTCCCTCTAGACCAGGTTGCTCAAAGTCCCATCCAGCCTGGGCTTGAATGCTTCCAGGAACGGGCCATTCACAACCCCACTGGGCAACTTGGTCCAGTGTGTCATCACCCTCACAGTAAAGAATTTCTTCCGAGTATCAATTTTAAATCTACCCTCTTTCAATTTAAAACCATTTCCCCTTGTCCTGTTACTACCTGCCCTTAGAAAAAGTTCCTTCCCAGCTTTCCTGTAAGCCCCCTTCAGGTAGTGGAAGGCAGCTACAAGGTCTCCTTAGAGCCTTCTGTTCTCCAGGATGAAAAGCCCCAACTCTCACAGTGTGTTCTCATAGGGGAGATGCTTTAGCCCTCTGATCATCTTTGTGGCCCTCCACTGGACCTGCTCCAACAACTTCGCATCCTTGTGTTGGAGGCTCCAGAACTGGACACAGTACTCCAGGTGGGGTCTTACGAGAGCAGAGAAGAGGGGCAGTGTCACATCTCTCTATCTGCTGGTCACACTTCTCTTGGTGAAACCCAGGATACAGTTGGCCTTCTGAGCTGCAAGCTTTCTCACATTGAATCTCTCATCAATCAACACTCCCAAATCCTTCTCCTCAGGGCTGCTCTCAAGCCATTCTCCACTCAACCTTCCCAGTTAGTGGATGAAGGTAAGGCTGTCAATGTGATCTATCTGGACTTTAGTAAAGCCTTTGACACTGTCCCTGACAATATTCTCATGGAGAAGCTGGCTGCCCAAGGTCTGGATGGGCGTACGCTCCACTGGGTGAAACACAGGCTGGATGGCAGGACCAATGAGTTGTGGTCAATGGAGTTAAATCCAGTTGGCGGCTGGTCATGATTGATGTCCCCCAGGGCTCGGTGCTGGGGCTGCTTCTATTTGATATCTTTATTAATGATCTTGACGAGGGGATTGAGTGCACCCTCAGTAAGTTTGCAGATGACATCAAGCTAGGAGTGAGTGTTGATCTGCCAGAGGGGAGAAAGGCACTACAGAGGGACCTGGATAGACTGGAATGATGGGTCAGGGTAAACTGTATGACTTTCAGTAGCGCCAAGTGTTGGCTCTTGTATTTTGGTCACAACTCCAGGCAACCCTACAGGCTTGAGGATGAGTGGCTGGAAAGCTGCCTGATGGAAAGGGACCTTGGAGTACTGTTGGACAGTCTGCTGAATATGAGCCAGCAGTGTGCCCAGGTGGCCAAGAAGGCCAGTGGCATCCTGGCTTGTATCAGGAAT
>PPHD01030759.1:0-10237 GCA_002909625.1 Bambusicola thoracicus | reverse complement strand
TAGATGCTGTAATGGAACTGCCATTTCTAGTGGGCAGTCATTGGTTCATTGAAGTCATCCTCCTTAAAGCAGTAATCTAATGTATAGTGTGTGAATGTGTAACATCCTCTTCTGATGACATATGTGAGAAAGGTATGTATGCTTAGACTGAAATACAGGATGCCAATTCTTGGAGCTCTGGAATGTAAAGGAGGAAATAAAAGCATTACTACATGCCTTACTGTCATGTGGGCGGGAAAGATCACTGTATGTGGTAAAACATTTCAGATGATCAGTACTGATCCTGATTAGAAGGAATATTTATGGTGATGAGTAAAGGAGAACTATTGCAATAGGAGGATGTGGAGAGTCTTTCTCAGATCCCTTTCCACTGCTTTACAGCCTGCCATCACAGAGTTCCAACTGAGCGTCAGCAATGTGGCATGTTATGAAGCCACAGGAGAACTTTAAAGCAGCTTTCATCTTGAAAAAAATAGAATATAGAGGTGATTTTCAGTAAATACTGTTTTGTGATATGAATCTTCATAGATTTCCCAATTTCTGTTTTTTTCTGGTTTTCAGTTGGTCTGTATTTTATACATAAAATGTTACCTCTACCATTGTTTTACGCATGCACTCACAGAGTCCTGAGTCATTCTCATTATGGAGATTACAGAAGGTTTTTGCCTGGGTAGTTGATATGTTTTTCATGGATAACAATATAGAAAAGCTAACCTAACTTGCCTGGGAAACAAGCGCTGTATTCATTTCATTTCTCTCTTGGCTTGCTATGCAAGTCACACTGATTTTTATTTTTATTTTTTTTTAAATTATGAGGGACATTGCTATCAAGTATGCAGTCACAACTCTGATAAAATGGCTGTTTTGAATATTTAACTCAGATATTACCAAAAACTCAGCACAAAATTCTGTATGTGAAGCATGTATCCCTAAGGCCTTGCCAAGTCCTGGACTTGTATAAGATTTCATTTAAAAAAAAAAAAATACAACAGAGAGTTCTTGAAGATATGACAAAATGTTGTAGTTGATTCTAAAAAACTGTTTAGTTGAACTTCACTTTTGTTATAAGAAATCACTGCAGATATCATATAAAGGAGAAATTTATTTCATATTTCATCCAATGATTTCAAGACATTATATATTTTCTGCAGAAAGTAATGAGTACAATTGTTTAGATAGTGCTATTGAGTTTACATGCCCTACTAGCAATGTGTCTAGTAATGTTGGGGCAAGCCACGTAATTGGTCATATTGTGGGATTTATCATTTCCAGTTATTCCCAGAGTTCTTTAGACATTTTCTAGGGGGTGTCTAACATCTAGTTATGGATTCACCATAGTCTGCCAATAGCTAAT
Source organism: Bambusicola thoracicus (assembly GCA_002909625.1). Lineage (NCBI taxonomy): Eukaryota > Metazoa > Chordata > Aves > Galliformes > Phasianidae > Bambusicola > Bambusicola thoracicus. The sequence goes on along the minus strand of PPHD01030759.1, from coordinate 8,883 downwards.
TCTTCTAAAGAAATGGTTATTTACATCTTGTGCTTCAAATAAATCAGGTAATAATTCTCCATTTCCTTGTAGGATGAGAGCCAGAACTTTTCTCCAAGATCTTGCATACAAGAAGTGCTTGTAGATTGAGATATGTGAATCAGTTGAGAAGTCACTTGATGTGATGTACAGTCAACCTCCATACAGTGAGCAAGAAAATTAGTAGAACTTTGCTGAGAGCAGCTGCAGAATTTGTCATTTTACAGACTTTAAAAGTGATATAAATGCATTATTATGGGAACTATGAAATATTTTCCTAGAATATTCTAGGAAAGTATTTTATTTTGAAGGATACAACATACTCAAAAATAAGACTGAGAGGATTCAAAATAATAAATAAGTTATTTTCTGTTTAATAGTAGAAATTTGGGAAAAAAAATCAAACAAAGATAAAAACAGATCCAGTGCTCATACCACATTGGATCTATTCAGCTATCTGCAGTTAGAAAGCTCAGGTTTTTTTCTTTATCGTCCTAGGTAGACAGTCCCAAATGCATGGCTAATTAGGTCACGTAAAACTGTTTCTTTGCATAAATATTCTTTTAAATTAGCTTTTTGTTGTTGTTGTTTGTTTTGTAGAAAAGTTCAAAAGGTGGCTCTGCAGTACATTCATACCCAAACTTTGATCCTTCAGCTGATGTTTCTGCTTTGGATAAAGCTATTACCGTAAAGGGTAAGAGGTGTAAATACTTAATGTGCTACATTAGCATTCTTCCTTAGAAAATCTTGAGAATATCTCTGAATAAAACATCAGAGCCACAGGGAATGGAAAGCAGCAGAAGTGACTCAACTTTTAAAAGGCCAGCAAGACATTTAATTAGGTCACCTGGTAAAAAATCTCTGCTCTTTGATAGTCTGAAATTGAATTACAATTTCAGGTCTTAATACTACATTAAAGTTCATGAATTTCTTGAATTTAATTTCTGGAGAATACTAAAAAAACAACAAAGATATCATACCATATTAAGTCTTTTTAAATTTGATTTCTATAGAATCCATTCAAGGCAGTGAATATGCCCACATTACATTATTATGCAGCATGTTTCTATTACATCTCTCTCTTTAATTAAGCTAACATTTGACACTTTAACTGTGCTTTTAAACGTTTTTCAGTTTAGCTTGCTGAGGTTAAATTAGTATGCCGTCTAATTCTATTTATTTATATATTTATTTTCAATTCTGCCCTCAGATCACTTTCAGGCCTTTTTATATTAAATTGTAGAAACATAAACTTCTGAGTTCTATGGGAATTAACCAGGTTACTTCATTGCATCTCTTGTAATTCGGTAGATGATTACAGTTTTCCTTTTGGTTAAACTTTGCTGTGTCAAAAAATCAGAATGTGACATGGTACAAATAATGCAACTATTATTTGATTAAATGATGCACTATGGCATTTCTAATCTAATAGTCATTATGTTGTTTGATAATATGTAGGTGTGGATGAAGCCACCATCATTGACATCTTGACTAAAAGAACAAATGCTCAACGTCAGCAGATCAAAGCTGCCTATCAAAAGGCAAAAGGAAAGGTATAGTATACCCAAGTTGAGCTTAAATGTGGAATAGGAATACTGATCCTGGCTTTTATGGTATAAACAGCTTTTTGTAGAACAAAAGATTGCAGTGATACTGTGTTCTGTAGTTCATGAAAACTGTAGCATGATAGTAATCCTGTGACTATATTGTCACAAATAATTCTTTGAATGTAGTGGCAATCCTTTCAAAATCAAAAGATAAATTTTAAACTTCTGGATCTCTGGTTTTAAAATCTGGTTTTAAAATTTTCAAAGGATTTCTTATACTGCAAAATCAGAGGGAATGTGTATGTTTACTAACACTTAGGAGACAGTCTGTAGATGGAATGAGAGGAATAAAGACGGTATTTTAGGGGTGAAATATTCACCAAATATTTATGTCCAGATAGAATACTAAGTAGTATGGAAGAGATGTAGGACTGTAAAGCTGTTTCACAACTATATCAACACAGTACAGAGAACAGCGAGCTTCTCCTTCTGCATAGTGAAACCAATAGTCCCTGTAATTGGGAAGCTTGAAAATTACTGCATATTTCTGCAAGAGGTTTTAATTCCTTTTCTCTTTTTTTCCTGTACAAAAATTTCTCCAGTTAGAACTATACATCAAAATTGAAAATGCATTTGCGTACTGGACTTAGTGTTCTTTTGCTCCTTGGAAATTGCTAGTACAATAGACACGTATATACTGCAAGGAATCCAACGTAAGGCCACTGAGATCATTAAGAGACAGAAGCATCGCTTATATATAGAAAGACTGGGAGAGATGGGACTTTAGAGTCTAGAAAAGAGAATGCTCCGTTCTCATCAGTGTTCATATATGCCTAAATGTAAAATGCAAGGAAGACAGAGGCGAGCTTTTTTTCAGTAGTGTTCTGTAACATGACAAGAGACCATAGGCACAAACTGGAATATGACTTCCAGAGAGGTTGTGAAGACTCCTTGAAGACCTTCAAAAGCTGTCAGGACATGTTCCTTATCAAACTGGTCTGGATGTCAGTGCTTGAGCAAGAAAGTTGAACCAGATGACCTCCAGATGACCATGTCATCCTCTGCCATTCTGGCATTCTGTGATACACAATAGGTGAAAGCTGTCCTGAATACCTGCTGGAAAACACTATGACTAACTGCCCCCCAGTTTTATTGTTCAACATGATGCCAAAATGTATGTGATGTACAAGATATCCCTTTGAAAAATTTGTATCAGATGTCTTGGCTGTGAACCCTTCCAACTTCTTGTGCATGCCCAAACTCTTTTCTGGCTGGGCAATAAGAAGAGTTGAAAAATCCTTGATGCAAACACTGCTTTACAAAATCCAAAATATTGTGTTGTCAGCATTGTTTTTCTCCTAAATGTAAAACAGAACATACTAGCCACTAGGAAGAAAATTAATTCTAAGTCAGTTAAAAACAAGACACAGAGTTTCTTCCTTATTATTTATAGAGTCTGGAAGAAGACTTGAAAAAGGTGCTGAAAAGCCACTTGGAAGATGTTGCCGTTGCTCTTCTCAAAACTCCAGCTCAGTTTGATGCTGAAGAATTAAGGGCCTCTATGAAGGTAAGGCAAAAATTTGAGAGAAGCTTTTACTAAAGAAAAGTAAATAACTTTCAGGTCCTTCAAGTGCTATTGGGTGCACATTGTATAAGCTTGTGTATAATATTAATTCCATCCCTGTTTTGTAAAATACATCGATGCTGGTAATCCACAGCCAGTCACTAGAAATGAGATAGCAATTTCTGCTGAATTTCAAGGTTGGAGAAGAGTGGTTGCTCTTTTTGTGAGCAAGAGCTCTCTTTGGCTTCTGAAAATTGGAAATTGGTTGCTGATGAAGTGCTTAAAAGCCATGGTGTTTACATATGTGTTTACTTAAGTGAAAATAGAAAGGGAAAGAGACATTTTACATCACCATTTTTACATTCTTTTCTTCATGTACGTTGCTTGGTCATTTAACAGTTCTGTTGGGTATCATCATGATATTAGATGCCAAAAAATGAGTTCTAAATGAGATGAAATGATATTTTATGAAAGCAAAATGTTTTGCCTTTGTATGTCTTGTTCCATGTGCGTTCTTTAAAGTCTTGTCCATGATTCTCATAATATTTTTTTCTAAATTGTGAGTTTTCTGTATTAAACAATATATTTTAAAAATTCAATAATTTTTATCAGGGGCTTGGAACTGATGAAGATACTTTAATTGAGATTCTGGCATCAAGAAACAACAGAGAAATCAGAGAAGCCAGTAGATACTACAAAGAAGGTAATTCATAGTAACAGGGAAGTATAATGGTATGTTGGATGGAAAGATAGCCAAGCCCTGCCCCGTAATGATTCATGTCTTTGGTATTTATTTATCAAAGCACTCGTAATGAACAGATCTTTGCAAACTTAATTCCTGGAGTGAAAGAATCTAGAGTGGATTATTCATGCCTTCTCAAAACTCTGTAGCAGCTCTCATTTCTCAACGAGGAGCTGACATTTTAGGAGGCAAGTAATGCTTCATATATGACCAAAAGAGATGTGGGGAAAGAATAGTGATGAATTCTGGCTTATGTTGATCTCAATAAATTAGGAAAAGTCTCATGATTCCAGCTAGAACTGTAAGTATTTCTTGGAATGGATCATGCATTTCATTACCTTCTATAAGATGCATGGAAAACCACAGTGCTCCTCTTTTCCCATCACTAAACCTTGTCTGACATCTTAAGATCTTATCATAGAGTGGCCTGGGTTGAAAGGGATCTTAAAGATCATCTAGTTTGAAGATCATCTTAAGGACCTTGACAAAAATGTACTGAATTAACAGCATATATAATTTGAAGGATAGGAACAACCTATGAACTGAAGGCAGAAAATGTTCAGAGAGGTAACTAAAACATACTGTGTCTTCTCCCGTATAAATATTGTTTGTTGCCATCAGTCAATGTTGTCTAATTAACCCATGTTTTATGGAATTATGAGCTAACTTTTCCAATCGAGCAGGTTAAGTTAGGAACCTAGAATAATATCTCAATCTTTTCTGAAGAGTTTTGTGCTGAACAAACCTTCCAAACATAAAAATGAGGGACAAGTTGCTCTCAAAGTTTCAAGGTTTTTGGGTTTTGTTTTTGTTTTCACTTTTCCCCTCTATCTCACAAGCAAGAACCTACCCATTAGAACTCTTAGGTGGACTTTTTCAACAGATTTCAGGTTTAGCCTTCAATTTCACAGCATATCCCAGGGTTTAGAAGACAATATACAAAAATATCTATTCTCTCAAAATGAAACAAGACAAAACTACAATTCTACTGGGGATCCACACTATGATTTTTTTTTTCTTTTGATTTCAGTACTGAAGAGAGATCTGACACAAGATATCATTTCTGACACATCTGGAGACTTTCAAAAGGCTTTGGTTATTCTAGCCAAGGTATGTTGTACTTAAACATTTTCAGTGACATTACCAGTAAAGTTGTCAGGATTATACTAAACTCATAAAATAAATAAGAATTTAAGAAATATTTATTGCCTTGCACTGTTTTTTCTTATATAGCATAGGCCATATGAAATGATTCTTCAGCAAGCTACAAGATTTATCCCATAAAGATTTTAAAGAAACGTATATTTGTTATTTATTATAATTCATTAATTCGATGTTTAAGATTTTTCAGTGGTAGCTGTCATTTAGCACTTGAAAAAACAACTAGAATATCAATTGACTAGAAATATAAAAAGAATAAATGCTTGCAAGTAGAAAGATAAAATTTTTTGACTACTAGTTAAAATGCTTTTCTTGTCATGAGATAGTTGCAGGAAGCTAATAAATGGACATTTTATTATTATTATTTTTGTGTGTGTGCATGTGTGTGTGAGAATGGATGCTCAAAAGAAGTTCAGTTGAAACATGGGAGCTAAGAATTAAAAATAACTTCTTAGAATACATGAATGTTTGGTGCCAACACTGCTGAGCACATTTATATGAAGCTTGTATATGTACATAGGATTATTTTATGATACATTCATTTGCATGGTTTAGGTTTTCAGTTTTCCTTTTTAAATCACCTTGGAAGAAGTCTACTCAGTCGTCATCAGAGAGCATGGCACATCTTTAAGGATTGTAACTGCACGTTAAGGCACTCTCATATTGATGGATTTGAATGTAGGATTTCAGAAATTGTTAATGGCCTCAGAAATTTGAGCTCTGATGGATTAACACAAATTTCAGCTTATTTACAGAATAACTAACATAAGTGCAGCTGTCAGCAGTTCTATATTAAGTTGTTGATGAGTATGGCAGACCAGAACTCTAAAGTTCTGAATTTGACTGTACAGAGTTATTTTATTACTAATTTTCTTATTTTTAAATAGGGTGACCGATCTGAAGATCCTCATGTGAATGATGATCTTGCTGACAATGACGCCAGGGTAAGAGTACACTTAGCACTCTGCAGACTTCTTTACTTGACATTATTACAAATTCTGCCTGGCTGTGAGTGTTCTGTTTGACCTCTTGTGCAATGAAAACTTGACAAACAGTTCTATATGATGTAGCAATATTTTCTGAGGGTTTACTATTTTCCAAAATTCATGAGATTTGCTAGCTGAAATGAAACCTTTAATAGCCAACTTCAGAAATGTTGCAAAACCTGTTCCAGTTTGTGTAAAACACACAGAGCATTTAAGGCAGAGGTCAGTATTAGGAGAAAATAGACTTAATCTTTTTGTTTGCTTGTTGTTTAAAATAAGTAAGGTTTTTCAGTTCAGGGTCAAAACATGTATTTAGGAAGGTTTTTAACATACTTCTGAAATAAACATCTTTTTCCCTAATTTTTTTCTGCTTTTAGTGTGACAGTTACGCTAATACATTGCTAAATTTTTACAGCCCATCCTGAGTCTTCACTTATACATTCCTGCATCACTTACAGTTTAAATCTAGATTGGATTTAAATTATTATTACTTTAAATCCAGCAGGAAAAAGGCCAATGAGAAGTGTTATTTTTATTCCCGATATCTGAAGGGTTTAGTTTTGCCATCAGCCCTGTGAATGAAAGGCTGATAAACTAATACTCCATCTGAGATCCAAAGTTCAGTACAATTTCCAGCAAAGTCCAGAGGCTTCATGTCCTAGAGGGAATGTTGTTAAATCTTTTTTGTTGCACTGTGAAGACATTTAATTAACACTTCTAGAAAGGTTTGAGTAGGTAGGGAATTCTACTGAGATTGATTCTTACTTTTTCTTTAAAGTCATTCCTGGAAAGACCAGAAATACTTAGTGGATAGGCTTCTCTTTCACATTTGTCTAGTTGATCACAGCTGATTTTATTCCTCCGAAGAAAGCCTGCCAGTACTAAACTTCCACTCAGACTGTAATATATCATGATACATAAAAATATTATCTTCACTCAAGAAGGAAACATACACAGGAAGGCTAGATGGTGGTTCTAAGATGTCTGAAAATACTATTTGTACCTACTGTCTAGAAACTACTATGCTGTAAGCAAAGCATGAGGAATCACTTGATAGAGCTAGAGCTTGAGGCGATCTAGACTTATATATCTTGTTATGAATGAGAGTTTTCTACTGCAAATGGTGACCTCCATTTGGCTGGTAGCCTCAGGAAATACAGTACCTCTATATGGGTTTTACTATACTGATGTTAACAATTTTAATTTTATTTTGTGTGTGTGTGTATGACAGGCCTTATATGAAGCAGGAGAGAAAAGGAAAGGGACGGATGTTGACGTTTTTATTACTGTTCTTACTTCAAGAAGCTACCCTCATCTTCGAAGGGGTAGGATGTATGAAACTTTTTTCCTCACAGGAACTGTGTTTTGAACATGGCCTGCTCATAAATTCAATGATTACGTAGATTTCCAAGATTTTAGAATGTCTGCTATGAAGATTATGCTTGCTGACCTAATGGTGCAGTTGGCCACTGTGCCATTCTTTTCACACTAGTAAAGAGCAGTATCACTTTGTTCATTAACATAACTGTTACTATGAAGTCTCACAAAACTAATGACCACAAGGACAATGAATCAGTGTGGCAGGGTTCCAAACACATGGTGTTGCTCCTTAAGCCAGATTGCCCTCGGTGAAAATATCACCTTACTCTACAGAGTCCAGTGGAGTAACTGTATCACCTCTCTTTCTGTTAATGGAAAAATGAGCCCTACACCCTAGCATAGTTCCGTTCCTCAGGTTGATTCCACCAGCTCATACAGTACTGCTTTTCTTTAGACTGTGCTAGCTGAAGGAAATGATAAAGGTGGCCTACAGCCAGTCATCTTTTTCCACTACCATACTAGTGCAGACCAAATAACAAGGACAAGATTGAGTAAGAATGCTGTATTTTTGTCACTCCTCACTGAGTGTTCTTCCCTCATTTAGTCTTTCAGAAGTATACTAAATACAGCAAGCATGACATGAACAAAGTACTTGATTTGGAGCTGAAAGGTGATATTGAAAACTGCCTGACTGCCCTTGGTAAGTAATTCCATAGATAATAACATATTATGTATGCTGACTGTATGAGAAACTAACTTTTACTTAATACTAATGGAACACCATTTTGGTTTGTCTTCACTGAGAAGCAAGACATTAATAACATATATTTATTAAAAACATAATATATTTTCTTTCTTGAAGTTCTTTGGGAAAGTACTATTATAAGCTTCATGATAAAAGTGTGTATTAAGGCCCTTAAAATTACCCTGATGAGAGTAAGGTGAAACACTTAAATTTCTGTTGTTCTTGGACCAGGGATGGAATTAGAAAGCATAACCTTAACTTGTTTTTCTCTTTTGCATCACAGTCAAGCATATTTTGGATAAAAACAAAACAGATCTCTCTTAGTATCAGATGTGAAGGGCTTACAAAATCCTTAGTAGTCATAACCTCCAGCTTAGCTGTAGCTGTTTTCACACTTTTTCTTTGTAAGAACTGCAATATCTTTCTTAATTTTATGACAGCAGACTAGGAAGTACAGTCCTGCTTTTAGAGTAAGTAGAATTTTCTCCTGTGACTGAATTGTCTTCTGAACAGAGACAGGAAAGGCACTGCTACTTCCCCGATATTTTGAAGACAAATGAATAAATAAACAGGTTAACTGTGTATACTAGTAGGAATTGTTTTGGGCCCCTCACTGTAAGAAAAACATTGAGGCCCTGAACCGTGTCCAGAGGAGGGCAACAAAGCTGGTCAGGGGTCCAGGGCACAGGCCTTATGAGGAGTGGCTGAAGGAGCTGGGATTGTTCAGTCTGGAGAAGAGGAGGCTCTGGGGAGACCTTATTGCTCTCTATAACAACCTGAAGGGAGGTTGTAGTGAGCTG
>PPHD01030758.1:0-10237 GCA_002909625.1 Bambusicola thoracicus | reverse complement strand
TTTTGCTCTCAGGTCACCCAACCATGGACTTCTACCCCTCTTTTGCTCTCAGGTCACCCAACCACGGACATCTAGCCCTCTTTTGCTCTCAAGTCACCCAACCATGGCCATCTAGCACTCTTTTGCTCTCAGGTCACTTACAAGCACGCCTTCTATTCAAAGACACCCCAAAACAGCTCGTGGGGAAATAAACACTTGACGCTTCCCAGCTTCTGATGTTTGCTAATGATACTCCGTCAGTTCCACACCAAACAGCTACGCGGAGGAGAAGCACACCTCTCTCCAGATGGCAAGAGCTGCTGTCAGCTCAGATAGAGAAATCGCAGCTGAAATGAAGATGCAACCTGGCACGCAGCAAGGTAGGCATCAAAATTATTTGTGATCTGTGAAGTCTGTCACTACCTATGAGTAACAGCCCCGTGATTGCCTGTCATAAAGCAGCCCCTGCTGAACTTAATTGCAAACCTGATCTAACATGTTTTGAACAAGGCTGCTGGCAGGAACAAGGAAGCGGGCAGGTGCAGAGAGCTGCCAGCACACCCTCTGGGATGGGGGGCACTGATGCTCCAAGGATTGCAGGAGGCCCCATGGAAGATGTCATTTGGAGGTCCTGGGTAAGCAAGTAAGGAGGTTGGTGTAATCTCAGCGGAAGGTCAAGCTCTTGGGATATTTCTTCTTCTTGCCTTTTTTCCATCTAGGAAGATTAAGAGGAAGAAATGAAGCATATCTTGGTTCTGCCTTCATCCTGGGAGGATCTATGGCCTGTGCTTAGCCTGCACCTGGGATGTTGGGTGAAGCACAGTGCTCTGATTTCCCACCATGACCCCAGCTCTGTGATGCTCAGGAAAACACCAAGCCCTTCTGACCACCTACTGTGCTGTGCTACCACTTGCTGCTTCCTTCTGCAAGTGGTTGACTCCACATCAAGTCAGAATCTTCGGTGTTGCTGCAGGTCCTCTGTCCTGGAGGACTTGGAAATTTGGGAGAAATTGCAAATGCAATGAAGATGGCGTGGGATGAAGCTGCAACGACAGGCTAAGGTGGGCTGAGGCACTTTGTCTCCTCCTGCCCCTCTGTACAAAGTTCTCCTTGTGCAGACACAGTGTTGGAAAGGGGGATGTGTTTGGTGAGGACTCCCCTGCTGTGTTGACTTGAGTCTGGACTGCAGCTCCCACGATAGCAATCTTTTCCTGGATGGTGAAAATTTCATGAATTAGCAAGCTCTCTTACACTGCTGCGCAACAAAACCCAAATGCATCTAGCTCTGGAGTATTATGGAGCACATAGCAGTCTGTTATCATAACCAGTGGGAAAATATTTGGAGATGGGGATGGACAGATGGAGTTAATCAGACTGCTGTCATTAGGGCAGATCTCGTTATAAGTAGACAGAGCTGCACAGCTCACCATGTCATCAAGTCTCTCTTTTTTTTATGGCTACCATCTTCACCTCCCTGCAGAAGGCAAAACTCTCCGGGTTTCTCTCCTAGACTTGGTCCCTATAGGTTGGCATTACCAGAACATCAGCAAACAGCCATCCCACAAGAGATGGGGCACCTGGGAGGCTCCCTTCAGGGGGACGTGCTCACCTCCCCCTGGCAGACACATTTGGCAGCATGTGAAGGACGATGCTGTGGGCAGGGTGAAGGTTTTGGGGTTCCCACTACTCAACATTCACAGGCACAGACCTGTTCCCCCAGTGAAAGAGCCATCCATTCAAGCCACTGCATGAGTACAGACGTGCATAAATGAAGATACTGGAGCCTTGCAGCATAAAAGGACTCACACTGAGCATCAGCCAGCTCCAACCCCTCTCTTTTAGGAGAAAATGAGCACTGCCTGCAGAGCAGCTCCCCAATATGGTGACTCACCATCCCTTATGCTACACTTCTTATTTACACTCCCCAGCTCTAATGTTGTCACACTTAACAGCTCACAAGGTACTATCTCATCTTCTAAATATACACCCCCATTGTACTGCCCGGACTCCCTTCGTTGTACCGTGAGTTGACTGCAGGCATCAATCATGGAGTTGATAAACAGAAGAGGCCCTAATGTCATTTCATGGGCTGCGAAGAGTCAGATTGCAGCTGTGCTGGAGCCAGATGGAAGAGGGAGTGTGGCGTAGAGTGGTGCTCCGTTAAATATATGTGACATTTAATTATGGTTGCAATAGGTTCTCTCTCATTTAGGGTAACTGGAGACTGGATTCTGCAAATAAGAAGGGAAAAAAAATAGGTAATGCAGATAGTACATAAATCTGTTGCTTCCAGACCCAGCCTGGACATCCACTGGCGCATTCCGCAGCATGCTATGATCCTGGAGGATTTTCTGTCTCAAATGCAGCACCATGCAAACACAAGGAGCTGCAGGGGTTGGCCCCAACTGGGGTGAGCTGCCCACTGCCAACAGAGAGTCAGTGATGCTGTAGTTACCTCCATTGTTGCAGTGCTGCAGAGGTTCATTGGGACTGGATCCTGCTGCTGCTGAGCGTTGGGATGGGAAAGCAGAGCTGCTGTCAGGGACAGGCAATGTCCCAGCTGGATGGAGGTGGCAACTGCAGCCAGGTGAAGGCTGCTCTGGTCAGTGGTAGGAGCTCTGGTCGTACACCCTTGAGAACCCAACTGTCAGGACTTCAGGAGACATCATGGGTTGGGGTTCAACCAAGTGAGTCTCAGAAGAGGTCAAAGATGTGTCTGCACTGAAGGCTTTGCAGAAAAAGGAAAGGAAAGCATGCAAACAAACAAACAAACCCCACAAAAGCAGAGAATGTTCTCTGGGTATGTGGTCATACTCACCATCTCCTGGATCAAGCTGAGAGCAGGGCTCTCCATGCTGGAGAACGAATGATATGGAGAGCAGGAATGGACAACAAGGGGCCTTAGATCAAAAAGGAGAAGCTCATGGGGCTTTGGTGAGGCAGAGCAGCCAAGCCAGAGCTGTGGGAATGGTGCAGCAGGGTCAGGGGTCGACTCAGGCATGATGTGCCCTGATTGCTGTTACGATTCAGCGCAGGATGGTCAGGCTTGGATACATCTCCAAATGGTGGGTGAAGAGGTTGGTTTAATGACAATCTGCACCAAGTGTGGTGTGAATGTTCAGCTATTTTGTGGTCTGGAGCCATGAGTCCTGAGCAAAAGGTGACACAGTGCTTGAATCACAGATTCATTAAGTTTGGAAAAGACTTCCAAGATCCCCACGTCCAACCCCAGCCCACCCCACCATGCCCACATCCCTCAGTGCCACATCCCCATGGTTCCTGAATGCCTACAGGGATGGTGACCCCACAGCCTCCCTGGCCATAATATCTGGAATCACTGATGTATTCCTTGACTTCTTGGTTTTAGGGCAAAAGCAGAACAAGGACCTCCCATCTCTCAGCTTCTCCCACCTCGGCCATCTGCTTGCAGTAATATCTGTTCAACAACAGGGTGAATGCTAGAAATCTTGTAGGCATGTTTATATTTTGTACTGATACTCTTCATTAAATCGAGGGTGCTTTTTTTTTGCTAGGTGGAACACAGATATCAGTAAAAAGGGAGCCCATTTAATACCAACCTTTCAGTAACAGATAAGACTCTATCCAGCTTTTAAATCCTGATAATGATCTCCTCCTTAAAGCCCTGCTATCAAAATTAAAAGGTCTTTTTCTCCAAGCGTGGAGCTCTCAGGCAGGAAATGATGGATTTATGGGTGGAAGGTACTTAACCAGGACCGATTTGTTTCAAGCCTGGGGGTTTATTTCTTTCCTGGTAAACAAATGTCAAGAGAGCACCATGTGAAAATGCAGCTTTCCTGGATGTGGGCTGCTTCGCTTCCCAGCAGCCCCATCTTCTGCATCTCCTAAATACTCACAGCTCGGTCTGCTTTTGGGGGCAGGTGTAGCATTGTATGAATGGGAAACTGGGGGCAGAGAGGATTTCTCCATAGCACAGAACAGGAGGTGTTCCAGAACCGTGGGGATGTGGCACTGAGGGACGTGGTCAGTGGGCATGGTAGGATGGGTTGGGGTTGGGATTGGGCATCTTGGAGGTTTTTTCCAACCCTAATGGTTCCATGATTCAACGAAGGCTCTATTTCCATGCAGATTGTCATTTAAACCAACCTGTTCTCACAAACATCCATGCTTTGGGTCATCTTGATATCGGAAAATCTTCCTTTACCCATGGGTTAGAAGGATCATAGGTGGCAAGGGGACGGGACCATTGCTTGCCACCCATGGGTACCAATGTAAGGACAAGATTCCCTGGCTAGATGAGGAAAATCTTCCCCATTAGCATCTGAGCAGTGCCTGCTGGTAGATCAGGACAATACTCAAAGTCAGAAATAAATGGGATTGAATAATTAAGTGCACTCTGGAACACGGGGATGGCAAAGCGCTCCGCCAGAAATAGGAAATCGCAGCTAATAAAGGCAAGCAACAGTGGAAAATTCATTAAGCATCTCTCAGACAAGAACATTTTGCCACTCGCAGGAAAAAAATTAAGCTAGAAATGAAGGAGAATTTGTTCTACAGATGGGTTTTTTTTTGATAGGAACTGCACAAAAATGTGAAGAAACATTTGATGAAAGATCAGGAGGAAAAAAAAGATGTAAAAATGAGATGAACAATCTGCACCCTTCATTTCGGTTTCATGAAGCCCAAATCCATTCCTGGGGGTCTTCCTGGGATGGGTGAGTTTTGGGGTGCAGTGAGTTCCTCACCCTGGAGGCAGCTCACACATGTGGGCACGTTGCTTGCATGCTGCGTGAGCTCTCCCTGTGCCATGCGGCCCTGCTGGGAGTTGGGACAGGCAGGTTTCTGCCATTTCATGGGCACAAAAAAATCCCATTTTTAGAGGCAATGGTTTCTCCATGGTAACATAGCCCAGGCATTACTGATGCTTGTGACTGTTGACTAAAGTCAACCCTGGAGGTAGAGGCAAAAGATGTGTTCCTCCCTCTCCATGGTGACAAAACCATGCTCCTCCCAGAGCAGTTCCTGTTGTTCCCATCCCGTTACAGCTGGGCTCATTCCTATCCCTGTGTTTGTCTCCTAACACCTCTGTTCTTCTCTCCCTCATCGCTCCTGGAGGTGCTTTCCCAACCTCACCCCATGCAATCCAGACATCAGAACAGCCTACAACCTCCCATAGCCATCCCGTGGGGGCACAGCTTGCACGACGTGCCCACAGCCCCGCAACGGTGGATGGTTACACTGAGTGAGGGTACCCATCTGGCATCGCTGTCTCCTGTGAAATGAAGGAGAGAAATGAAATCTTTCAAACACAGAACTACCTGACACCACCACGACAGAGCTGACAGCCATCCCCTGCCTCAGACATGCTCATTTGTGTCCTGACGTGGATGCAGCATATGGTCCCCATCCATCTTCCTAACAGTCCAGCCCCAAGCTGACTGCCTCTCCAGATCCTTGCCTTCCTCCTCCAGATGGTGACCCTGAGACGAGAGATATCAGCACAGGATGAGCCCCAGCTTGGTCTCTTGCATTTAACAGCAGAGGTGGTGCATACACAGAGGTGGTGCACACACAGAGGTATTTTTCTAGCAAGATTTGGATAGAGAGATGTCATCCTTCCATTGGTTTCCAATGCAGAGCAGTGAGTATCTCAGGAGCTCAATGGCAACACCTCTCAACACCTTTTCCATGTGTTATTTCTTCATCTGGTTGCACCTCTTTTCTTATCAGCAGCTCTCCCTGCTCATCTCAGGTTGGATATTAAGAAAAATTTTGTCTCCGAAAGAGTGGTGATTACTGGCACAGTGGGGGAGTCACCATCCCTGGGGATGTTCCAGAAACATAGAGATGTGTCCCTGAGGGATATGTTTAGTGGGCATGGTGGGATGGGTTGGGGTTGGTTGTGGCGGTCTTGGAGGTCTTTTCAACCTTGATGATTCTGGGATAACTTCCATCCCAGCTGCTGACACCAGCAGCAGCAAGAAGCCCAAAGGGGTGACAGAGCCTATGTGCTGTGCCTCCCTGTGCAAAGCAGAACTTGCCAATAGGAATTTCCCTTGTTAAATGTGAGGATCATACAGATCCTTCTCAAAGAGCCACAGGGCTGTCAGACCTAGCAATTTCTGCACTGTATTCTGCAAGAGGAAAGCTCATCCATGTTTCTGTCTAATGTGACTACCATTCCTCCTCTGTCTTGTCCTCTTCTCACCCACAGCCTTCCTCTGATAATCCCCAGTGTGCTCCCAGTCCTCAACTCCAGCATCAGGACGGGCCATTATCACCACCCTCTCCCTCTCCGTGTTTGCAAACTCCACTGATTTCTTCTGACATTTAAAAAAATGAATATACCAGGCTAAAAGCTTCTCTTCTGTGCAAGAATGGCGATTACAGGGGCTCCCTGTGACCAAATAAACAAGTGTTTGAAGCAAAACATGCGTGAATAATCCCAAATGTTTGCTGGCAGCCTTGTAAAGACAAGCTGGAGTGGCTGTGGGCTAGAAATGAGAGGCAGTGCAATTACGCCAGGTAAATGCCTGGAATAATATCACAGAAAGACAGGGAAATGGGCCCCCCAGGAGCAACACATTGTGCCTTTGCAATGAGAAGACTGGAGGAGTTCCATCTCAGCTCTCAGCTGTGAACTTCCAAGAGGACATAATTTGTGAAACAGGGACAAGTGGGAGGTTTAATTGGCTGGAGATTTATTATTTGGGCTGACCTGAGGGAGGAGGAGAATTTCCACCCAGTGGGAAACCACCTTTGTCCCGAATGGAAATGTCAGAACAGAGAAATTCTCCAAGGAGGAGGAGGAGGAGGAGGGCAAAGAGAAAATGTTAAGCAATATCAGAAAGTCTGTTATTTGCTAATTTGGTCCTGGAGGAAACGTGCCTGCCTGCTCCAGCAAGTCACAGGAATGGAAACTGGAGTGTTTTATAACACTTCGAGGCTTGTCTCTGTTTTCCAGAGCATCCATCATCACAATGAGCCCGCAGGTCCTCATGGGCTGGGGAGGATGAGGAGCACTGAGCTCCCCAGCTCCAGGTCTGCTGATGTCCTCACAGGCATTGACAAATGTCAGACCAACCCAACACCAAACCACTGTGATTCAGCAGGCAGAAGTGACTCAGTTTGGGTCACCTCAGCCTACAGTAGTAAGCTCACTTCTATTTCCCTGCTAAAACTGAAAGAATTTCAGTACGGCACAGAACTCTGCGGAGACAGATGGGATGTTTCCCATGGAAAACATGGCCAAGGGGCTCTGTTTGTCCCCACGATGTAAGTGGGCACAAGGCATGATGTCTACAGGCACCTCTTTGGCTTGGTGAGCCTTAATTTCCTCCTGAAGTTTGGCCCTGAGATCTCTCCACCAAGGACAGCTCCTCCGTGATGGGGCGTTGGGTGATGGAGTAACGGTGACCTTCTCCCATTGGGACACTGGAGAGAAATGAGCTCTGCTGTTCGCCCACAGTCCTTGGACTGGTTGCATTTCCACCAGAGACATCATAAATGGGTCACATTCCCTGTTGAGCATCATTAATACAGCTCAAAGACAGCCCTTTCGCGACCGCCTGGTGAGGACTTGTCCCTCTTGGGCAGAGGTGGCTGCTGAGCAGCAGCAGCAGAGCTGTGGGAGCTTCATTAGTTAATGAGGCTGAAAGTTGAAGTCTCCTCCCTTGCAAAGCTTTTAAGTGAATATTCAGGGCCTGGAGCACTCTTGGGATGAAAGCCATCTTTTTTTCCTTCTTTTTGATAATGTTGGCTAATTTCTACTCTCTGCTCGGTTCTCTGAAAGAGAATGAGAAGGAGAGCAGTCTCCCCAGAAACCAGATGCAAAATGGTACAAACATGCTAAAACTGATGCAGTAATCCTCTGTTTGGCAGCTGAGCAGCTTTCCTTTTAGGCAAAACCACACTCTTTTACCTGCAGCCACCAAGGATCACACTGGTGCCCTATAGCATCCCCAGTCCAGGATACTCTGCCCTCCCTCCAGCTCACCTGGCCCTGGAGACTGCCCCTAACAAGGTGTATTCCAGGGAACCACAGCGAGCTTTTCTCTTCCACGTTTAAAAGACTTTACTTGAATCCAGGAGCAGAGTCACCACTCCCTTCAGGTGAAGCATTATGTGCTCCTCTCCTGCCCCGCCACACGATGTGACCCGAAGGTCCCACGTCAGAGAGAAGAAGTTGGGTCTCTTCTTGTCTTCCCTCCACCCCACGGGCCCTGAGCACAAACATATTCTGATACTGCAGACAGTCTCAAGGACGGATCGTGACCTGGAATCTTAGCAAGAAAATGCATTTTGCATGCAGCTGGTGCCTTGAAGGACCTGTTACCAGCACTGCAAGGGAAAGGAGGGGGGAAGAAGTAAATGGTTCATGTCCCTCCCCGAGACAGTTCCCTTTGTGAATAGCTATTTGCACACTGATGAAGCAGGACGTGAGAGCTCTTCATCAGCAGTCAGCCAAGCAGCTTCTCCTCTTGGTCACAGTGCTCTTCATTTCTGAGCCAGGCTGATGCTGGGGGTGGGATTTTCCTGGTGACGTTCCCACCATGGGGCTGGGCTGACCCTGCTCAGACCCCAGAGGACTGAGGATGCTGTGGGATTCAGTGGTGGCTTCCATTGCTGGCAACGAATGGCACCAAGCAGATGACGTTCACCTGGGGTCAGGGTGGACCTGGGCAGTGCAAAAGCATCTCATAGTTTTATTGGATCAGGTTGGACATGGGAAAATGTTTTGCACCAGAGGGTGATGGGCATGGCACAGCTCCCCAGGGCAGTGGGCACAGCCCTGAGCTGCCGGAGTTCGGGGGGTGCTGAGACACCACTCTCAGCCATAGGGTTGGGGTTTGGGTGGTGCTGCATGGGGCCGAGGATTGCTTTGGGCATTCAGTAAACATGGTGCAGAAAAAAGAATCTATTGCCACTGCATCCTTAGAGCATACATCTTTCCTTCTCTGCCTTCTGAATCCTCTGGAGCTGATGCATCTCCATGGGCTGTCCTCCTCCCTCCTTTGTGCTTCTGCTCCCCAACAGCAGGCACCATTCACCTCATCCATCACTGCAAACGCACCAGCGACCCACAGGGCCTCCCCACCACCTGGGCTGGGTGGAGAAATGGAGGAGGGTTGGATCAGCCCTTGGGATGCAGAGCATCACCTGAATGCTTGTGCAGCCCGTGCACGTCGTGCCTCACCACCTGCTGCTGGCACTCCATCAGATAGGGAGGATTTCCTCTCTGGGTTATCAATAACACTAAATAGCTGCTGAAGAGTTCCCCTCACGTCGCCTCAGGAACACGCTGGGCTCATTCAGTGCCAGGAGCATCACAGGGCTGTTTCCAAGGAGCACGTGTGAGTTGGATGCTTTGCAGAAGCATTCCCTGTTCTGGGGGGAGCATGGGGGTGTGGCACTGAGGGATGTGGTCAGCTGGCATAATGGGATGGACTGGAGTTGGGATTGGATCTTGGAGGGTTTTCCAACCTTAATGATTCTAAGACAGACCAGGCTGTTGCATGATGCCCTGTTGAGCCCAGTGCTGGAAAGGATGCTGCATTCACCACAGTGTGCAAAGCATAACACAGAGAGATTGAAGGGCCTCCAATGTCATCGTTCCCCAGTTGCCACCGTGGCTGTCCCCCAGAGTTCCTGGGAATGGATGTGAGTCTTGGCAGACTTTGCCATCAGAGAGATGACGGGATGAAGCAGGGTTCATTCACTCCTGCAGGCGTTCATTCCAGTTGAGCGGAGCTGTCTGGGCTTCCAGCCACGTTCAGAAAAAACCCCAGCAAAATAATTAAAGTCTCTGTTTGTAAGCACCTGGGCTCAGCACACCAGAATTCACGGTGAGGTGTAGCTCTGTATACAGCTCTGTTTGCTCTGTTCTTCGGGTTAATGTCACGGTCCTCTCTTGTCAGGGCAAAAGAATGGTCCAAGCAGTGCTGCAATACAACCAATCATCAACCAACCCAGCTGGGCTAAAACCTCCCCCCCATCAAATATGCTGCAATCAGAGCTTGCTGCATGCATGGTGGTGTAGCTCTGGCTCTGGGTGGACAAGGTCTTCCACCAGTACTTCTTCAGGAGAGAAAGAGAGATCCTTCTGCACATGATAATCCAAACTACCTCTTCTTTCTTTACTTTTCCCTCATTCGATCAATTTCTCCTCTCCCTTCTGTCTGGGAACTGCACACAGGGTTTTTAGACAGGTAAACGATCTGCAGCAGAGCAAGTTCTTGACAGAGAAAGTGGTGAGGTGCTGAACAGCTGCCCAGAGAGG
>PPHD01030757.1:0-10238 GCA_002909625.1 Bambusicola thoracicus | reverse complement strand
TATTGTGGCCAAAGTGCAGGACCCGGCATTTGGTCTTGTTGAATCCCATCTCATGGTCTTCAGCCCAGCTATCCAGCCTATCCAGATCCCTCTGTAGGGCCTCGCTACCCTCAGGCAGATCAACACTTCCAGCTAGCTTGGTGTCATCTGCAGTCTTACTGAGGGTGCACTCAATGCCCTTATCCAGGTCATTAATAAAGATATTAAACAGGACAGGCCTCAGCACCGGGGGGGTGCTTTGTCTATGAAACAAAACAAAACAAAACAAAACAAAACAAACAAAAAAAAGGAGTGGTGATTTTTCTCTTTTGGAATAAGCTGATGAAGAAGTTTTGGAATAAGCAGTCATGCTTTTGCCAGACCAAGAACACATTGCAATCCACAAGAGACGGTTGAAAACTGCACTCCTGGTAAGTACGACTACATCTTACCAGTTTGTCAGAGTCCAAAAATGTTCTGAAATGACATTTAGAGGCAAAGAAATAGAATTAAAATCCGGATTTGACAAGTATTTTTAATCTGAAGTAATTTATTTGTTTGGATTGATCATTACTCTTAATGTAACAGTGGCCATTAAGATTGAATAAATTGTCAGATTAGGATTAAAGTAACTTTCAGAATTTTCCCTTAGTGATAAAGTTTTCTGTATTTTGCCACCAAGTATAATCAATTTTAATAAAACAATGGACAAAAATAGACAATCAAGATGTTTTGCTTGAATTTCATACTTCATACACTTTCATTTTTGTTCAGCTTGAATGTGCACCCCACATTTTATGTAACATTGTGGAGTAGTTGTATTTTATTAGTCCACTTCTATTTTAAACATTTTTAGTTAATAAAAGTAAATAACTTATTTTTCTTCTCTACAATGTACCTGTAAGGTTACTTCTATTGCTTGTTGACTATGGGATCTTTCAATTTTAAAAGGAATCTTGTGTAAAGTTATTTATTAATTATAATCTTAATCCTTGAGCTGCTTGAATCCAGTTAGAAGGTCAGCAACTGTCATATCTGCTCTACATCATGAGGTTTTATTAATCTTGAACTACCGTTATTGACTCTTCTACCCTAATATTTTGATGTGATTACATCTGAATGCAGCCCCATCTTTTTCTAATCTCTGTTAGGAGTCACTCATCATTTTGCAAAAATATTTTGGCAATGTCCTTTTGTATTTAAACAGTTGCTTGAACAAGTTTTCCAGGCATTTTTTTTTTTTTTTTTTTTTTTTTTCTGTTTTGATTGAATATCTCATTTTAAGAAAAAAATATTCTGTTCTTTCAAACTCATATAAATAACTTTGTATGCGTACGGTATCCAACTGTAAAAGGAAAAAAAGGTGCATAAATATCTGAAAATATCAGCTTTAAAATAATTATTCCAGAAAATCTTCCGTATATCAAAGGAATCTATTAATCTGGAGCACACAGATTCATACAAGTACATACTGAAGGATAGATAAACCAGTCTAGATTGTAGATATTAAAGCAAAGACTACTTGATTTTCTTCTATATGCAAATTCAATCTCCTCAGATTTTGAAGACTGACTCAATGGAAAAATATTATTGATAATCTTTGCGGCACTTATCATAGATATTAATTAATTATTTGACACCATTTTCCTGTACAAAATTTCTAGTTAGCAGATAACATGCAAAAAATCAAATCTTCCAGACATATGCACAAGTAATTAATTTTATACATATGTACACAACCACTTGCCAAATTATTTACATAACTATGCTGAGTGCTCTGTTTTATCAGTTCAATATAAGATTTCTCTGTGTTGAATAACCTATGTCTTAAGCAGTTAAATTTCAATTCCAATCACTGCCATATTTTAAACAATATGTGGGCTTTTTGTTTTTCCTTTTTCTACAGAAAGTGACAGAAAAATGGGGCTGAATGGACATTTTGAGTTTATGTAGTCCAACATCATATCTCATCAGAGGACAATGATATTTTACGTGTGTTCTTAAGCTCTTGCTAAAATTTGCACCTATTACTTTCTGTAGTATTCATTATGGGTAAAAAAAAAAAGAAAAGAAAAAAAAGAAAAACAACAGAAACCACTCAGTATAGTGTCTGGAGTTTGGCGGACTGCCCAGGCTATAATCTAATCTATGAAGGTCACACCGACACCAGCAATGCCTTGTAGTCTCGCAGTCTGGCTTCAAGAAATCCTTTTTCTTACTAATGTTAAATGTTTTCTTACTAATGTTAAAAGCTTCAGAAATGCCCGCGTTCTCCACCAAAATTNTGTAACTCTTCAAACTTCTCACCTCTGAATATTTTTTAATTTCACCTCATCTGTGACCTTGCCAGAACTCTAAGCATTTCCATAGTTTTGCTCTAAACCTGATGGAGAACATAGCCTCAGACTGAACACAGGAATGCAGGTGAGTTATTGCCTAGATAGAGCACTGTTAAGAGTATCCTGTTATTTAGAAATGACTAATCTT
Source organism: Bambusicola thoracicus (assembly GCA_002909625.1). Classification (NCBI taxonomy): domain Eukaryota; kingdom Metazoa; phylum Chordata; class Aves; order Galliformes; family Phasianidae; genus Bambusicola; species Bambusicola thoracicus. The sequence continues at coordinate 7,772 of PPHD01030757.1, read as the reverse complement.
CTTCTGTAAGAATCATATTACATAAACTTTGGTGTTTTCTTTGAGAAATACTGCTTAGTTCTTTCTTTATTAATTTGTATTCATAAAGCTGAGTATTCTTTCCTAAGCATAGTGGCTTGAGCTTCTCTGTTTTAGATAATAATGCATTTCATATAACAAATGCTACTTCTTTTCTGATTTGTCTTTACATTTATTTTAGTTAATTATTCTTATAGCATGGCTGAAATTAAAGATACTTGAAGTTCATTATAGAAGGACATTATAGGCCTGCCTTCTACTCTCTTAATTTTTCTAATAAAATAGACACTTGTTCTCTTACATGACTCTGTGACTTCTTGTAGACAACTGTTGCTGACATTATTTCAGGTAGTGTCCTAGACACTCATGGATGAATTTCATGAATTCTGGATGATCTCAAAAATATCTAAATTTTCACATTACTTTAAAATGTACCTCTTTAGCACAGCTAAGATATTGTCTCTTTTACTATTATAAAAATATTCCTGCAACAAGACAAGTTTACCTTTTTTTTTTTTTAACTAAAGATTAAAGCAAAAACACATTAAAATTTTCTATCTACTTAAAACCATTTTGAGTAGCTTGTAATTCTGCCAAGTAAAAGAATGTGTGAGGACAGATATGGTACTCAGTGTTTCTATTTTACCTGTCTCTGCTTGTGAATTTTTCACAGGAGTACTCATTTAACAATTTTCAGTGCTCATTAGGTCTGCTTTTTCTTAAGCCCACCATTTTCAGTAGGTCACTCTCTTTCCTTCCTAATGATTAGCCATCTTTGATGGATGTGGTACTCATGATGGCCCTCATTACCCATCTCTCCTTCAGGCTTTCTGCTTTCTCAGCGAATCACTCCATTGTGTTTGAAAACAAATCCAGAGAAGTCTCCCTTCAGGTTGTATTCTCCACCTGTGTCTTGCTGGATTCCACTTTCTGATTCTTTTTCTAGCAGGAGCAGAATTTAACTCATAGATTTCGGTGTTTATCATATGGGTAGTTATACTGACCTGGTCATGAAACTCTCATTTTCATTGGCTATCTAGACATATAGTTTGTAAGGTAATTCATCTAATTTTAATGTCAGTATGAACATGACACTGAAACATAAACTTTTCATGAATTTAATTGCCCTCTTAACTAATTTCCACAGATTGTAAGGGGTACTTGCTGTGACTTGGTAGCATTTTGAGATGTTGTCTTCTTTCCCCCCTTTGTCTATCCTTTCTTAATAGACCCAAACTTTTAAATTGACAGTGGATTGTATTGCAATTTAAACTATATATTGTAATATTTTATGTATATGTATATATAAAAATTAGCAGAACAGAGGAGTTTAAATGGCTGGTAAATCATTTTGATTTAAATGACTGTTAAATCACCATCAATGAAGGACATTCTCAAACTTCAGGAAAACTATTTACTAGATTGGTAGTCATTAAAATTACACATTGCCAATGCTGAATACTTACTCATTATCATTTGTTATCACTAAATACACAAACAATTAATCCTTAACAATCTAGATTATCTCTGGGTATAAAATACCACAGAGCTGATTCTCAGTGATTAATGCTGACAACTACATTCCTTGATGTTTTTTGTCCAAAGTCAAGGTCAAGAGTTTTGACAGCTCTTCCACAAGGAAAGTTGGAACCAGTGGCTCTGTTTTATAAATCGTTATGTTGATGTTTTTTAATTTCTTGTGCTATTCTCCAAAAGCAAAAAAAGAATACACTTGTTCCCAAAATAGTTCATCCTTTTTTTTAGGACTGGAACTTTTGTTTTATCTGGGCGTCCTTCTTGCTTTCTCCACAGTATTACCTTTACCATTTTTACAATGCATTTCTTCAGTATGAAAGGCAACAAATGAGTAAATGCTGTCTTGAGAGGAACTCCTCTCCTGCCTATTCTAAGTACTTGTTTATATCTCACAGATTTTCTGTGTGCACTTTTTCCTTTAGCCCGTTTCAAAAATGGGAAAAAATTTCCATTTCAATTTCTTGATTTCACGCTGTTTGTATATTTATGTTTTTCTGCTACAAACAAGCTCTGCTTGCTGGTGGTTATATCTATTAGTGGTGATACAACATTACAAAAAGGCTAAAAACTGCTACAGTATTTGGGTATACACATATCCGTGTTCAAGGCAAGCAAATAATAATTGTATCTTGGCTAATATCCTTCTCCTTTATGGGTGCAACTGCTTTACGTAAATTCTCAATATGTGGAAAATCACATTCATTCTATTATACAACAGTTAAACTATAATTATAACAACTGTTGTATACAGTCTATTATAGTTTTCTAACTGCACTTGGGGTTGTATCTATATATAAAAATGCATGTTCTATTAAAAATCCTTTGATAATAGTTTAATGTATATGCAAATAAAAATAAACCATCAAAAATGTCAAGAATTGCCTTTGACCTTGAGCAAAAATGTACTCTACTCCTGCATTTGTTTCTAAAGATATCTTCAATGCAAGCTCGAGGTTTCGGGGAAGAAAAAGCTTTGAATTCACCCTTAGGATGCTCTCTTGCAGACAAACCAGGACACTTATACCATGCCTGTTGAAAAGATGTTGGATTATTTAAGTCCATTGCATAAGAGAATAAGTCCCCAGGGTGCCTCTGTATTGTATTTCCAGCTGACAGCAAACCTGACCTACAATGATGTGTTGATCTGGAAGCATAACAGCAAACAGAAGAATTCCCCAAGGAGCCAAGAATGCACTTCTGTTTGATAGAGGAGAAAAAGCTCAGACTGACGTCTAGGCATTGCACTTTCTTATTATAAAATGTGATAAGCTCGTCCATGACAAGATATAGAAGTCCCTAGAACTTTTTCCTGTGCTTGCCTCTCACATTAGCTTTTAGAAAATTTGGTGAGGGATAAAATGTTAAATCACTAGAGAAACTTTCTATGATATAGACAGATTTGAAATGTAACGTAGGTCTGTCCTGTGGACATTGCTAATGTGCTCATTACTTCTCATACATAGGATGCCTATGCCTATTACCAGTACATGGCATGTGAATGTCCTTCAGCTGTCCATTATAAAGCACTTACACTTATTGCAAATTATCCCTTTCTCTGAGGTGTGAAGGATGGTAATTACATGTTGAAATCCTCTGACAGATTTCTGCATGTTACTGAGGAGAATCAACTGTAGTAATACACAGTAACATGGTTTGCTGTAGGATTCACCTTTATAACCCTTAGTAATCTGCTAAAATGCTCCTTATTCTGCCTCAGTGCACTCAGTCAATATAGTGCACTGACTTCTTTCCGGTGCTTTATTTCTTATGTCAATAGAGAGATAACTGTGGTTAAGGCAACCATGCTGGAGGCATATACTTTGCAGACCATCTAGTGCATTTACAATTTCATTTAGATCAGTAAAAAGAAGTTTAAATATGAGGCCAGCTCCAAAAGTAATGCCTCTTGTTTTATTATTTTGGCCTGCAACATCAAGTGTGGATGGTGGTGGTATGGCAGTAGAGTTTGAACCTTCCTGCCAATATTCCATTACATTTTTTTGCCATGTGACAAATGAAAGCAGGGACAGTCTGACACAATGGCAACTGACATGGAAGTGAGTATGAAGACAGAGACATCACTAACACTTCCATGAGGAAAAAACGGCATCCATTCACACCCACATTCACTGATGCTTGCTGAACATTTATGAAGACCTAACAGTGGCTGTGAGCACAGTGAGGTGGTGGGTGGTGCATTTCAGTAGGGGTGATGGCAACAGTGGGTCACCTCTGCTGGTGAAAGTATTTATGAGCAGAGCATGCAGGCTGTTGTTCATTGAAGGTGAAAATGCATAGCTAATGATGGTGACTATGTTGAAAAAATTGTGCTTTTAGGCTGAGACTTTGCTCTATCAAATAGTGTGTTTGTGCTTTATGTCTGTTGTAGTTTCCATGGTAATAATTAGGAGGCATGATGTTTGAAGTGATGTTTTGTTAGCCTGTGTGTGTGTACATACATATAAAGAGATAAATTACTCCCAGCATAAGATTCAAACAAACACTAACACCTAAGAGATTTCTTTAGTGACAATGAAATTACTTGTCTGGAATTTGGATGTTTGAAAAGAGTTAAAATCTAGTTTGAAAAAATGATAAAGAATTCTTATTTTGTTAGTCTATACACCTTTCAAAAATGTATATTTCCACTCATTTTTTTTCATTCGTGTTGATGATTTTGTTGCAGATTATTCTACATATATAATTGATATATATAATATATATGCTGTGAATTATGCAAGGTGGTAAGGTAATAGGAAAATGAATCATAAATACACTGTAGAATTCTTATCCAGAGATAATTACACTGGAAGTGGATGACTCATGCTTAACTATTGTGTTAGTATCTTCTGTGAGGAAAATGAATACAAACCTCATTAATGCTATGAAATCATGTTACAATAAGTTAAAATCTCTATTGAGATGTTAACGGTACAGTAAATTTATTCCACTTCCTGCAAAAATATCCTGCCTATGTTGTTAATGTTATTAGTGCAGTAGCAGTTCCTTCTTTGATCGTCTGTTTCTTAAAAGTATAATGACTTTCGAGTCCTGGCTCAAAGAACAGGCAGAATCACCCACAACCCACAGGAATGACAAAAAGATAAAAGAATTTAAGTCCTTAGTCTATTGTTATCTATTTGAATGTATATACTTTGCAGCTGAGATTTTGAGAGATCTATTACTTAGTAAAACAGAGTTTGCCCACAGTTTAAATTCAAGCTGGATGAAAATATGTTTCATGCTAGTGGAAAAAGAGTGGTGAAAATTACCCCTAGCACTCACTGAATAAAACAGCAAGAATTACTCTCTAACTTGGATTTCTTGCTTGCCTCTTCATCTATATTAATATATATATATATTGATATTTTCTTTACTATTAAATATCCATACACTCAAAACAAATCTCTGGAGAGCAATCTGGCTTACTTTAAGAACAGACTTACTGAACGAAAATAAAGTGGGATTCTTTATCTAACTCCATTCTGTCAAGTTGTTTTGAAAAAAAAAAAAAATTGAAATGGCAATTAATTTCATATGAAATTTCTTACCTATTTAAATCATAAAACCTTGCTGAATGTATGGGGAATTGGCTCAAAACTTGAGCAAGAATTCCTCAGAAATATTTGTGCTGCTATTCCTTTGATTCAACACGCATCATTGTTTTCTGACCTTTTGATTGCTATCTTCTGACCTAAACAGTGTTTTAAGTGGAAGTTCACAACAATTGGTATTAAAAGTTGCGAGAGATTATTCTTTTGCATCACTGTCTCAAAGTTTGCTAAGGACACTGATGAACAAGTCCATACATGTCCTGGTCAAGGGTTGAGAAATCCTGTGTCTGGAGAACACTGATGGACAAGGCCAGGGAACGTGCGCACGAGAGAGAGAGAGAGAGAGAGAGGTACTGAGAGAGACAGAGAGAGAGAGAGATAAGTCGCAGATTAATGGCTGGGAAGCAGTCTTTTGTGGGGGCTTGTCTCAAGGGAGATAGCCATCTCAGGGGTACTGCACATGACTCTTACCTAAGCTCCCAGGAATGCCATATTGGAAGAAGGATAAAAAGGGAACCTACAACCATGAGATTAGGTTTCTGACAACAGATTCCTCGTGATGAGATGCCTGCATGCTGAAGAAGAACAGGTGTCTGATATCAGAAGCCTCAAGAGCTGATGCGTGCATGCTGACAGACTCTCTCCTGGGCCTGCTACCTGAGACATGCTGCTTCCTCCTGGACTTATCCTGCTGCTCCTTCCTGGTACCTGCTTGCTGCCTAAGGCTGGCCATGCTGCTGCTGCTGCTCGCCCCCTGTGCTTTTGCCTCAAACTGTCAGAATGATGTGCAATTGGACCACTGCTAGATCTTGGTGGTAACTATCCCTGCTTTACGCAATTCTTGCTTCTTTCCTAACTTTTCTATTGCCTGCTTTCCCTTTCCCATCACCCTAATTCATAATTGCATCCATCCTCCCCTTCCCCATCTCCCCGATTAAGATTTGTAATAAACTGGTCAGACCAACATTTGAACTATTGTTTCTTAATCTCATGCCAGGTATTCATAAATCAGAGAACCTCCTCTCCCTCCTATAAATTTGAGCAAGACAAAAGTGCAGCTACTAGCAACATGTGCCTCCAGAATATCTTTTATTTGACCCACTCTTTGCAGTGATCTTTGCATACCTAGAAAATATGATGGTTTGTAGATTCTCCATGAAGGTGCTGGCTTACCAGATGTGGTATTTTTGATCCATACATGGATGTTGGGTGAAACAGATCACAAGTTCAATGTGAGCCCACTTCACGTTTGTGCATTGCTCTTCCAAGATTTATCTCATGCTAGATGTCCAGGAGAAAAATAACATAGCTGAATAGTAAGGTACTACATTACCACAAGAAACACCATAAATATAAATGGCTACATTTTGTTATGTGTTAAAAGGATTTCAGAAAACAACGTTGGAATTTGAAACCTGCATGTGGCTTCCTGGTCTACAGCAACCTATTACAACCAAAGTGTCTGCACTTGTGATACACTACAAAAAATACCCTGTAAATTTATGACGTACTGTAGTTTACATAGGATAGTATTTCAGTACATTGTAGAGAAGTAGACAGTAGCTTGAATGGATTGGCAATAAACAAGTAATTAAATAAAGAACAATACAGAAAAAAAAAAGAAGCATTTAAATCCAGGACTTTGAACACACAGTAGTCTTCTCCTGTTGTTCAAGTCTCTGGCATGGGGTTTTCATTGATTGATGACTGAGGATGGAAGCCATATTCCTCTCATTTTCTCATCAGTCAGTCTTGATCCAGCTTTGAATCTCCACAGGGTTCACTGCTACTAATGATTCACTCCATTTAGCACAATGGCTTATTTTTTTGAAAATCAGGCATTTCTTCTCTAGTGAATTAATGTTGCACCAGTATGGATAGCAGTGAAACAGTAATATAATAAGCCTATTTTCAGCAGAACTTGTTGAATGAATGTCAGTAGAAACACGTCAGTGGAAGAAAAATTTAGAAAAGAAAAATATTAGTACAGTCATGGAATTATTGTTGGAAGAGATCTTCAGGATTATCTAGCTACAATCACCTGCTGTGGGCAGTGGTACTTTTCACTAGAAGTTGCTGCGCTCTAGTAGATTTCATTAGACATTCATTTAATATAATTATTTGTTTTGTCATAAAAATATGAAAAATTATGCAGGATGAAAATTCAAAACAACATTCAAATTGTCAGTTTTAAGTTTACCACACTATGCTTCAGCTAACCATGAAGACTTTGACTTGTAACTTCCCCATATTATTGAAAACTGGAGATTCTGTAGTTTTACGGCAAGTATTTCTGTCTTAAAAACTAACACTCCCTCAAAAATTGAAGTTACTGAAAAATTTAATTTAAATTATTAAAGGAAAAATACAACAGTACTATCATAATTTATTGGAAAAATAACAGAGTTTTAATTCTTCTTAAGAAGATTTCTATGCAATTCTTCTGATTCATTGGATCTATAGAACATCCATGGAACAATATAACAAGTCTCACTTCTTCCTAAGCAAAAAGAAATTGACTCTTCAGAGCTTGTCTTGAGGCTTGAGAGAATTGTGAGTACTGTGTCCAGTTCTGGGTTCCCCAGTACAAAAAAGATAGGGATCTCTTAGAAAGAGTCCAGCAGAGGGCCACAAAGATGGTGAAGGGCCTAGAGCATCTCCCCT
>PPHD01030756.1:0-10239 GCA_002909625.1 Bambusicola thoracicus | reverse complement strand
TATGAGATGCATTCTTGTTAGCATGCCTTTAAGTAATTTTCTGGGCTTTATAAAGTACCTAGTTATATGTTGCAATATATTTTTAGAAATATTATTATTGTCCCTAAACTAATCTTAATATCTTCCAGGTTCATGGAACCAGCTGTTATTGTTTGCCTAGGTGGAATCCTCCCCTTTGGATCAATTTTTATTGAAATGTGAGTTTGACAGCTATTTGCCCATTTGATTAAAAACAGTAAGTTAAGTCGAATTGCAATATTATCTGCATATTTTATTTATTCTCTGCAGGTATTTCATTTTTACTTCATTCTGGGCTTACAAGATCTACTATGTTTATGGCTTTATGATGTTGGTTCTGGTTATCCTCTGCATTGTGACAGTTTGTGTGACTATCGTTTGTACATATTTCCTGCTAAACGCAGAGGATTACAGGTGGTAAGTATTGTGGTGTTTGCATAGTTGAGCAGAGTGAGAGTTTTATAGAGTCAAGAGTCTTGACAGGTCTTTTCAAAGTATCCCATGTCCAGATTTCATCTGTAGGGACTAAAAGCAAGTTCTTGGATCCTTTCTACAAAGGAGCTTTCTTGGTGAGCGTGCATCTGTGCATGTATGTATATATGCATTAAAAAAACACATTGAGGTACAAAGGAATATAAAGAAGGATCATCATTTGATATCACTGGTTGATCTTAGTCTTGCAATAGCAGCTTTTGTCATGTGTAGCAGATGTAGATTTTGATAAGTCTTTAGGATGCTTTATTTTTAGTGCATTGTGCATCTTTTTGGGAAGTGTTTTCGGTAGATGTGTGATGGGTGTGTGTGTTTACTTTCAGGCAATGGACAAGCTTTCTTTCTGCCGCATCAACTGCGATATATGTTTACATGTACTCCTTTTACTACTACTTTTTCAAGACAAAGTAAGTGACCGTTGTCTTACTTGAATATCAGATTGCCAAAGAAGTTTATTGGGAAAGACAGGGAAAAATACCTACCATCAATTTGTATTTTTTCTTTTTCAGGATGTATGGCTTGTTTCAAACATCATTTTACTTTGGTTATATGGCAGTATTTAGCACAGCTTTGGGAATAATGTGTGGTAAGTTTCAAATATATTGAAAATTTTCAATCAGAATTTTTCAGACTGTTATGTTTCTCACTTTAGCTCTTTGTTTTTGGTGAAGGAATATGTATGCATTTTAAGGAGGAGTATTTATTGTGGAGCAAATTTCAGCTCCTCTGCAAAATTGAAAGACTCAGTATTGGGCAAGAATAAAGGAATAGGTTGTTTTTAGTGCAGTCTAACTTCTTTAAAGTAAATTCCATGTTCTGTTGAGTCCACGCTAATATTTTGTTTTGGAGTTCTTAGTGTTGCCCTTTGCCAAGCAGCTAGGTATATGCACTGAGGCATCAATGGTACTGCAGTACTGATGACACTACCTTCTGTATCCTGTGACATGTTAAAGTGTGGGTGACAGTTCAGAAAGGACTGGAACATTAGGGTAGCATTTATAAAATAGGTATTGGCATATTCAGAGATGAAGGAGAATGCAGAGTGCTCCCATGTTCAGCAGGATTTCATTGCTTTTGAAGATACCCTTTTCAACAGGTGTTTAGTGAAAAATAGTGCTTGTCATGGAAGTCATCCGATGAAGCCACATATATTTATTTATCTGATAGTTTTATCCTTTTTTTTTTTCTTTCAGAAAGAAAGTGCTTCTTGGTTCTTTTTATGCATTATGTATGGTCCTTATTTAATACTTCATAGCAGTGAATGAGACTCTAGACTCTAGTGGAAGGCTTTCTCTGAGTTAGATATTTGGGACCCGTGGCGTCTTACTGGAGTTGAGTTTACTTTCTGTAAAGTATGCATTTCCTACTATCTCAAGAGGATAATATCACAGTGCTTTTTAAAAAGGGGAGAAACATCTCTTAACCTCTTTCCTGTCATGAAATCTAATCTTGCCTCATTGGGTTCTTGGCACATTACGGGACTTCCCTGCTGTTCTGGTAGTCTCACAGCCATTTTTTTTTTCTTTAATAGGCTTATACTTTTCAGCTCTAATCTTTTCTTTATAAAGTGCTCAGGCTGGTATTGATTAAAATATCTGATGCAGAAGCTGAGCTTGCCCACCAGCTCCTGCAATTAACATGTTTTTTAAAACATGGAAGAGTCAGGTTATCAGATGCTTTCCTGTCATGGCAGTACTATACTTGGTGGAATATTAGGACAAAATCTAATTTTTTCAGAATCAGAAAATACTTCTGTTAGTTTCATTTCCACACCTCTATTGAGATTTTTCCTGGTCTTTTTTTAACTGTGTTGGAAGAGAAGCTGTGAGGTTCCTTTTTACTGAGAACTCGTATTTTCAGCATGTGGGGGGAAAAGTCCCCTGTCAAAAAGCATTTGTTCAGGAAGCTAGCACAGTTCTCTACTGAGTGTACATCTCTTGTGTGATGTTTGTAGAGCTGTGGTTTGGACGCTTATGCAAATGGGCATGTTCAGTATCACAGTTGGCTATAAGATGGACTAGTTTGGACCAAGGCAGTTAGTGTGCAGGCTAGTATCATCCAACTCTTTTTTTTTTAAGTGCTGCTGATAATGCTTAGTGAACTCAAATCCCATGTGTAGTGGGATACTTTGATCCATTAAGTCTATTGCCCTCTGTAGAACATCCAGAAGTTCTGGAACTGGAGTGTGGGGAGCCCATGAGAACTTCCCAATCTGTGGAGCTTCTTGTGCTTCCCTCTTACTGCTAGAGAATAAAACTGATTCCCCAACTCAGTGTATGGCTGTCTTTCTTTCAGCTGAGATGGAATTGATTTCTTCAGAGCGTCAGATATGATGTTTTGCTTCTAGGAGTAAAGGGGTGTTGACAGCGCATTAATGTTTATAGTTGCTGCTAAGCAGTATTGTACCAAGCTAATACCATCTGCAGCTAAGGGCCCAAGGACCTGGGAGGGAACAAAATTAAGACGGCTGACTTAGACTAGCTGAAGGGATATTCCGTACCACATAACATCATGTGGGAGTTTCAAAGGGAACTGGGAGTTCATCTTGCCCTCTTCCCACTGAGGAGCTAGCTGGGCATTGGTCAGGGCGCATTGAGCAATTGCTTGTACAACACTTGTTATATGCATTCATTATATAAATGTATGGTCATTACTATTTCGCTTTATCTTTTCTCTATCTTAGTAAATAGTTTTATTTCAACCCACGAACTCTGCTTTGTTGTCTCCGATTCTCTCCCTCATCCCACTGGGAAAGGGAGGAGCGAGTGAACAGTTGTGTGGCACTCAGCCACCTGCCAGGTTAAACCACAGCAATCATTTTGGTGCCCAACATGGGGCCCGAAGGGTTGAGATAACAGCAGATCTGAGCGGAGCATGTTAACACAGGGTGTTGTGGTAGTTTGATAATTGCTGGCCACAGTATTAATTTTTTCCCTATTTATGGAGCTCTTTAAGAGTCTTCCTCTGGAGCTGTACCGAATAGCATCTTGCTTACTGTAGCTTTGAGATTGAACCCCTGAACTTGGGCATGACCAGTAGTGGTACTTCACTGATACAGCTGCTGTGGTTCAGAGTGAGTTGTGACTTGCTTATGGAGTTGAGAGCTGTAGTAGTCTCGTGTGACTGCTGTTCTCTACTACTTTTCCTCACTTCTATTGCATCCACGTATTCTGTAGATTCCAAATGAAGCAGAATTAGTTGTTTGTTCTCCCACATACCTTGTGGGGACCTCTCTAAGAGAGGTCTCAAACAAGTTCTGGAATGTATCTGAGTTTAGGAACTGAATTGGGCATTGGATCTGCTGGCAGTGCCTGCTTTAACAGGCAAAACGTGATGAATCTTAGAACAGGAATTCAATACCCTTATTTTGTCCATTTGCTGTCTGAGACAGAAGATTAGTATCGTTAACAGGCTACAGAAAAGTCTACTTGTGCTGCTGTTTAACTCCAAGCTTATGTCGTGCCTGCACATCACTGCCAGGCCTCTTCTCTGTTGCATCCTCAGTGCATTTAATGCTTGTGAGCAGCAGCCTGATGTTGAGTGTACTGTATTCATTTTAATGATACTCTGCCTTGTCCAGGCTTCTAATACAAGTACTTCATTTGATGACCAGTGGGGTGACTGCCATGATATTTGCCCTGCTTGAAGTGTCATGCAACAGCACAGACTGCCTCTGCAGGCTCTTTCTTATTCCAGTTGTTACAGAAATGATGCATCAGGTTTTGAGCAAGTTTAGTGGCTGGACTCATGAATTATCTGAGCAGACCCCAGGATTTAAAGAACTATTGTGGTTCTGAATAAATCTGTGGTCCACACCAATAGCTGGAAAAGAAGCACTGTTATTCACTGCGGATACTGTAAGGCAACGGTGTTTACTCAGCCTGGCAAACTCGGTTCTGAGTTTTACCAGTAGGTTGCTGAATCTCTTTCTGAGGAAAGGTCTCAGTCTCGTCTATATCTTCACGTTCCTAAGTGTGCTTAGTCTTGCAGTGTTTTGGGCATGGCATAAACTGTTGTCCCTGTTTAAAAGAAAAAAACAAACGAAAGAACCCCACCAAACCAACCCAATCAGTGACCTGTTCTTCTACTACTGCTGTGACAATGCGTAATCTGCTCATGACTCTTACTAATTTGAAAACCACAGGTTGCAATTTCCTTTAACTACTAACTGCTACTAGTTTAATCTCTTTGCACAGACCTCCTTGGAGTTTAAGACTCCTGGGATGGGGATCTATTATTATTTGTGCCTTGTGGGAAGAAAAAAGCCATCTGCCAATAAAACATTCATCCAGAAGGCATGCAACTTATAATAAAAACCTGCCCTCCCATCTACCTTCCCTGCAGAGTGGGTGATTGTATGTTTTTTACCCTCTGTTTGGAAGAGGGGACCCAGTTATTGGCAGCAGTAGGGGGGCTGCTATATTTATCGAGGCCAAGTGAGCATGGCCCCTTGGTAAGATGGCTTAATGGATTTAGTTTGCTAGGCTCGGGGAGTTCTTGCCAGATGATTGCTGGGAGCGTGGATAATTGGAGAGAATGTTTGAGAACAACTATTGCAGATAAATAATTGTGTGTGCAGAGAGCCGCGTGCGTTTATTTCTGGTTTGGTTTCATCGGCTCTCTAACGTGCCACGTTTTCTGTTTATTTTGCAGGAGCTATTGGTTACATGGGAACAAGTGCCTTTGTTCGAAAAATCTACACTAATGTGAAAATTGATTAAGGAAATGAGAAAATTGAACTCTGGATCAGTTCCTGTTTTCAGGGGGATGAACTTGCACAACAAAAAGCGCGAGAAGAGATTTGGGTTTTAACACTGGGCACTGTATGGGTCTCCATTTTGCGGATGGCTTAAAGTAACATCTATTTCATTGATCCTAGGTTCTTAATGACTGCTTTCTCCAACTGTTCACAGCAAATGCTTGGATTATACGCAGTAGGCATTACTACAGTACGTGGCTAATCTTCCCAAAAAGCAAACAAACAAAAAAGACCCCGGCGCATTTAAGATGAATAGACTAGCTCTCTTCAGTGAAGAGGACAAACGGTTTATTTAAAGCATTTGTTCCATTCGATAAAGATAGGGAAGCTTGGCTGCTAAATCTACTTGATCAGTAGTCTTCCTGGTACTCAACATTTCTAACGTACGTGAAAATGCTGTCCCAGAAAGATTACTTTTCTGATTTTTACTGCCATTGCTAGGATAGGAGGTATGTTTTGTATTTTGAATCCAGGTGCTTTCGGTTTATTTGCGTTATCAGCTATGCCCTACATTTGTTTAAAAATATATCAAAGAACCCACACGCATGTAATATATCAGCTCTCGTTCTAGTTGGACCAACTGCCCTTTATTTATCTTTAAAGTAATATCCAGCTATATCTTAAATCCATCCAAAGAAAATAGAGTTTGAAGACGGACGCGTTCTCTGCGATGCAGTTTACTGTACAGTTAGAAAGCAAAATGTTAAATGAAGAGGATTGTTTGTTTTTTAATAAACACTCTGAGGTCTAGATTAAAACAAAACCAACATTTTAACTGAATGTCTAAAGTGATTCTCCTTTTTTTTTTTTCAAGTTATTCTTGCTTTTTTTGGGGGGAGTTCGAATGAAGATTTTTTCCTTTAGACATTATACAAGGGGTAATAAGTGTATATAACATTAAATAATGTAACTTAGGTGTAGATCCCAAATGTATTTGGATGTACAGATTTACTACAGAGTACTTTTCTGATGATTCGGTGTAAAAAATGTGTGAAGTTGGGTGGCTTTTTCCATCTTGCCTGCCATTGCATGAAAAGTTGGGTTTTCTTCACGATGTGTGTATGTCATGCTTTTCTGTTCTTTCCTTTCTCGAGCTCTTACAGGAATTAAATTTGTAATTTAGAACATTTTAATTTTTGTTAATCCTCTCTGGACACTTGTGTAACATCAGAAGCGCAGCTGCTTTACGGTGTTCAGAAAACTAAAATAAACTTTTGACAAAAATGTTCTGATTGTGAAAATAGATGAGTTTGCAGTCGAAAGTGTTGGAAAAGGCAGCGAGTGCCTGTTTCTGTATATGGCATCAGTACGTTTTTCAAGTATCGAAACTCCATGCATTGAATTCAGAATTTCCTTACAATTGTGTTGTACGATATACAGCTCCGTAGCGGCTGGTCAGCATCGTGGAATTCTTTCTGGCTGAACTGTTTGTGGGGGGAATCTGTTCTGTGCTGGAGCTGCTATACTGAGACAAAATGGGGCAAGCACGGACTAAAATGAATGGGCAAATAAAGGTTGAGTCTTTCTAAGATGACTGTTAATTATGCACTGTGTTTAGCTAGAAAGATCCTGAGTGTGTTTGTGACAGATTTAAGACGTGTTTAGTAATAATGCCTTTCGGGTTTTGTTCTTCTGGGGGGCCAGGAGGGCATCTGCTACGCAGGGATGTTTTTACTGGTGTGACTGTGTGAAGTAGAGCATCTACCATGGAGAATGTGACTTACTTAATTTAAAGAATGAGCAAAGTATTTGTATTGATCAATACTTTATTGTCTCTCTATAAAAAGTACAGATAATGCAGTAGCCACAATGAGGAACAACCCTGTTTCTGCAGGGGTGGGTTGGGGGAACTGAACTTAAAGGTAGTAATAAGAAGCAATGCATCTGACTGTGTATAGCTTCTGTAGCATATGTGAGCTCTCAGCTCTGACTCCGTTGGCCAATTTTAACCAATCTGTCAGAAAATAATTAGGTTTTGCTTCAAGTGAATGGGTGGTGTCTGCAGTAGAGCACTGGCAATTGACAGAGACAGGTTTGTTTTTTTAAGGTACTGGCTGATTTTGAGATGGACTCATAAACTGGGCCAACAATTACTATTCCTTTGTTCACAAACATGGAGTCTTAAAGCAGAGAATGGGTTTTGTGCTAGTTCTTGCTTGTGTGAGAAGCCCTTTTTTCATCCATGTTCTCAATCTCAAGCGAGAAGCCATTATCTGTACACAATAAATACATAAAGTACTCCTCTGAGATGCAAGTTTAAAGGGAATATTTCTGATAATGGGTCTGTTTTTCTATTTAGAGCGCTGCTATGTGATTAGTCTATCAGAAATGTCACCAAACCGTTTGTGAATTTCACTTAATCACTTTTTAATGCCACAGAATGGTGGGCTGCCTACTTGCTTTCTCTATCCTTTGACATTATTAGTTTTTGCATATCTAGATAAGATTGTATAGCATTTAAAGTGACATTGAAAAGATACTTACTGCTCAGGCACTGCTTTTGTTTCTGCAAGCACGTTCCTTTGGAGAAGCACTGTGTTCAAATAACTGACGTTTTTATACTTTCACCTTAGTGTATGAATAAGTTGGGAATTTGCTTTGTTTTCCCCCTTTACGTTGATTTCTGAAGGAGTGCAAAACGTGACTAGTTCTGAACAGCCTGTCTGTGTGGTTGCTGTTTGGGAGTAAGGCCGTTTATTTGCCCCACCCTCCTCCCCCCCTCCAAAAACAAGTGGCTCTGATGCGAACCATTCTGTTTAGTAGAATTTGGAAGCTCTCTGCTTAGATGATGTAGCCCTTCCTCTTTTATGGAAGAAATAAAGATCTTACAGCCAACACTCCTCTTTCCATGGTTGTTTCTTAGGAGTTTCTGGTGCTTGAATTGGAGCTTTTTCACGACTCCTCAGTTGGCCATCAGCACTTCTCTTACGACTGGAGCCAGAGCATTCAGTAAGTAGTGTAGTGGTAAGAGTTAGCCCTGCTACTTTCTTTATGAGAAGTGGACAAATGCTAGATTGAAAATGGTGTGATGTTTGTTTACAGTCTCAATTATGCTCTTTTCTGATGCCTAAATGTTTTGAAACAACAGTGGTCTATTAATTCCTCCCCAGCCTTACATTCCAAAGCGTGCATAAAGGGTGCACAGATGATTTTCTGTACGATAGTCCGGGTGAACTTCTCACAAGTTTCAGCTGTTAGAAAAACAATACTGCTGAATATTACACTTTTGGTGCTATAAAACTGGGTACAATTGATAGCACACTTCAAAATATTTGTTTAAAATGGCACCTGTTAGCTTTTGTGAAGATTCTTTTTTTTTTTCTTTAATTAATGCAGAGGTAAAACAAATGGGAGAGTTGTATTTTGCTCTGATTCAGCAGCAACAGCATAGAGCCAAATCTGCCCGACCAAAGATACGTAGGCAGCTTCACTGGAAACAGTACACTTGCACAACCGTGACTGCATCAGCAATTACTGCTGGAACGTCGTAGAATCGTAGCGTCGCAGAATGGCCTGGGTTGAAAAGGACCACAATGATCATGGAGTTCCAACCCCCTGCTGTGTGCAGGGTCACCAACCACCTTACCAGGCTGCCCAGAGCCACATCCAGCCTGGCCTTGAACACCTTCAGGGATGGGGCATCCACAACCTGTCACTTGTCAGAAAAGGGTAAGCTCAGGAAAAACACGACCAAGCCTCCTCTCCAATGTGGATCTCGAGTTACTGGAGAGGTCCCATTCAATTAATTTTTAACTGTGGCTTTTAGTTCGTTTAAGAGTCAGTTGAAGGTATGGGTTAGACAGAGGGGTGGAGGGGGGCACTTTGACATGGAAGAGAGAATAAAAAGCTGCAGAACCCCATGAATATTGAGTGGCTTTCTGTAGTTTTGATGAATTCAGGCAATTTTTGGACAGCATCACTTTAAAGGACCAAAGCTGAACTGGGAAAGGGGTTAAAAAAAGTTAAACTTACTGTATTTGGTGGACAAGCCTATAGAGGAAAAACCTGCAGTTGCAGTATTTTTTATACCCCAGATTTGTGTCTATTTCGTTTTCATCAGTATATTTGCCGTGGTGTGAGGGTTTTCCAATAGATGACATGGAGTCTTCTGACATGTCACGGGCAGATGAATGGGGGAGGAGTAGAGGGGTGTTGCTAAGAGCTGTGGCTTATGGGAAGGTTAATTTCCTGGTAACACAATGCAGATTGGTATGTCATATCTCTGGAGGTTCCACTGTGCTAAGGCTTCATGCCTTATGGGAAGGAAACCTAGGGGAAGTTTCTGAGCATCCTTGACTGAAGCTTTCCTTCAGGAACTCGAGCTTGGAGCATTCCAAAGCATATTGAGTGTTCCAGGCCTTCTCTATCCTTAGCTGACTTTGCAAGTCTACAGGACTTTGGAAAATAAAGGCATTTTTAGAGTTGGGAGTTGATGTGAAATAAGCAAAACACCAAAGTTTACATTGCTTCTTTTGTTGTCATGAAATAGCTGAGCAATCCAGAGAAAACAAAATGCAGTACTTAGTGCATTGTGATTTTTCCTTCTGTCTGAAGACTGCGGCAAGCTTTTGCTTGGCTCAGGAAAAGCTCTGAGGGTTATGGGGACTGTTTCTGAGCAGCTCCCAAACATGGCTGAGAACATCATGCAGTACTGAGCTCTGGGAGGCTCCTGTTGGTGGCTATGGTGCTCATTTCCCAAAGGCTTGAGTCAGATGTTCTGGAACTGTGTGTTACGCTGAAGCGTTGGACAAGGCATGGTTGTTTTCTGTGCTGCTAGCGACGTGATGCTCCCTTGGAGTTCATGTTACGCAGTTATTGGATTTGAATCGCTGGAGTCTTGCTTTAGTCGTATCGTTTTACTGGTATCAGTTTAGCCTGAGGCTTTTCTTGCCTTCCCAGGGAGGTTTAGCAACAAGAATAGGAAGGAAATCTCCTTGTTCCCTTCTGATGTCTGGCCTGAAGTTGGTAGG
>PPHD01030754.1:0-10239 GCA_002909625.1 Bambusicola thoracicus | reverse complement strand
CTGGGGGTGGTTAGGACAGGCTGGCATAAATTTATAGTACTAAGGCTTTGAGTAGCCTCTCCCTAATTCCTTTAAAGAAAGTGTGAAGAGACTAGCTTCCTTGAATTCACATTAGCTTCTAAATGCCTTCTTTAGGAGATGTGCTGTATCTCTTGTCCTCAAAACAGACTGGTAGAGGTCAATTAATTAGTAATTTACTATTACTAATTAATTTGCAATTAATTAGTAATATTTTTAATGGTAGATCTAAGTTCTCAGTAGAGTTTGGGCTACATAAGTTAGTGGTGTTTATCTTGCTGTTCTTTGCATAAGCGGGTTAATATTAAGGGAAATAGCTCTATAGGAAATTATTTCAAATATTTGAATTAGGTGGCAAGATGGTGGTAAGGTAGGATAATTACTGAAGACTTGAAAAAAATTCATCAGATGACCTTTGGATTTACATCATCATTCAGCAAGATTTGCAAAATAAATTGCCAAGTTTGTTTTTTTTTCAGTTCCCTAGGAATTCAGTGTTGTGTATATATGCAGATATTCAGAAGCTTTTAAAATGTAGTCCATGGCCAACTGGCTGACTCTAAACAATGGGTATTTTCTAAGAAATTTAAGCTTATAGACTTCTTGATGATTTCTTGCAGTAATTGTCCTTTCCTCCTGTCTTCTTTTTTTTTTTTTAACCGATGTTTAGAAGCTCCTTATTAGGACATGTGGTTGTGTAATGTCAACTTGTTACATAGCCATAATTATAAAGAATGGTGCCCTGGACAGAGAGGAGAGAAATGGCAAATACAGTAAGGAAATAATATATTGTAGTCAAGATTTCCTAATCGAAAAACCTCATCTCTTCAGATGTAGTTTGTAGTATGTATTGATTCATAGACTTAATTTTATTTATGTGGAGATCTTGATCTAATTCCACATAGTCATGAGCTTCAGGTCAGACTCTTCTTTCCCCCCCCTCTTCCCCCCCTCCCATTTGTTTTTGGCTCTACAGTCATAATGGCCAGAGTAGTGTGTAGAGTTCCATGCTGCTACTGTTTGGACTGTGTCTTTTGTAGACAGTATCTACTAAGAGTCTGGTAATTCTATGTAAGTGCTATCGTGCTGAAATAGGAAGGATGTGGAAGATGTGAAGCTTGTATTACCTGGCAAATCCCACATATCTTCATGTATCATGGTTTGCTGTGTGGCTATTGCTGACTATGGTAACTGAGAGAAGTTTTGACCTAAGCTTCATAAAGTATGTGTTTACTCAACCAGAAGGTACTAAAGAGATAAAACCAGTAGTCTTCCAATGTTTTAATGGTAATTACAGAAAATTTAATTATTTGAAATTGAAATGGGTATATGGATATTGATACTTCTTAAAAATATGCAGATTAAAAGCATTAATAAGTTTTCTTTCTCTCTCTCTCTCTTTTTTTTCAATAGAAGAATGTGTTATTTGTAATTACTTTGTTCTTGTTGGAGAACCTACAGCTATCAGTTGCCCAGTAATTACATTGCCAATGCTTCACTCTGATTACAATCTGACTTGGTATAAAAATGGTAGTAACACACCGATAACCACAGAGAGACGTGCCAGGATCCATCAGAGAAAGGGCTTGCTTTGGTTTATTCCTGCAGCACTTGAAGATTCTGGACTTTATGAATGTGAAGTAAGGTAAGGAGTGAAACAAAAGGATTACTAATGCTTACAGTGTAGTAGTATCTGTGGGACTTTAAAGTACAGATGATGATGTTTTTTAGGGAAGTGATCTTAGATTACTTAAAAGTGATGTCTTGACCACGCTTTTTGGTGTGCTGCCTTTTTTCTTCCAAATGTGTTGAATCTGGCATTGCAGAAGTGTTTCGTACAGGACACTTTTTATGTTAAAGGACAATAATATTGGCCATGGTGTGGGTTTAGTTTTTTGTTTGCTTTCACTGTTTGTTTTGGCTGAAGTGTAAGGTCACTGTAAAAAGTCTTAACTCCTTCAGCTTTTCCTGTGTTCATTTGGCTGTTTGGTAGTGACAGATCAGAATAACTTTTAATTTCTTCATTGAATGTGGTTAAATGGAAGAAGGAGCTATGAATGGCAAACTCTGTATGTTGTGTACTATCAACACATACAGACTTCCTGGATAGCTTTGCAACTTTGGGGGGATCCTTTGGGGAATTTACAAACTGAGAAGCAGAAAATCATTCTTATATGTGTTGTTAAAAAAAAAAAACAACAAACAAACAACAAATGTTATTTGTTGAAAATGAGAATGCATATGAAGATCAAGTGTGTGTGCTAGACAGCTCTGAAGATAGTGAGAATATTGTGTCCCAGCATTGTTAGATTTAAGTGCATGAGGAAGAAAGAAAAGAAATAGATTCCTTTCAATCAGTGTGCTGGAAATTACCAGTTCAGGTGGTCAAATCTTATTTACAGTGGCTGAAATCCACTGTGTGATGAACAGGAAATTAATGCCAACAAGGCACACAGAATTTTTTTTTTTTTTTTTTTTTTTGTCACGGTCTTGCCACATCACACCAAGAACAACAAATGCAATCTTTTCAGGTGACCCAAATCTCGTTTTACTAGTGTGTCGTTACATGTACTGCTGTGCATACAGCGCAACCAGTTATGTTGAAGGGGTTTGGGATGTGAGTGTAGTGATGGTGATCAGAAAGAACTTTCAGTGTAGGCAGAGGTCACAGGCTGTTGCAGCTTCTTGCTTTAGATTCAGAAATGAATCCAAGATTGAAACAGGGAAGAAATGCAGCCATTTCAAGGCTAACTAGATAAATAATAAACATAATTTTAATTTAGTCACTCTTGCTTTGCATTTTCCTGGGCAACTTACCTCCTAAATCTGGCTTGTGTAATAGCAGCAGGCCAAAAAACATGTAGTAAAGTTGAGTTGTATTAACTGTAGGCTATGTTTTGTGCATCATACATTTGAGATTTAATCTTAAAACTTATCAAGGTGCAGCACACGCAAGTTGTAGCCAAGTCTGTGAAAATATGTATCTGTCTCTTCTGAAACCATCTCACTTAGCATGCCATTAAGAAATGGAGAGTGAACAGAAGTTAATAATGGCTATTTCTTTACTTCTGTCTTAGATTTCTGTCTACCTTCTGCAGAGCTTTGATACCACAAATTCTTGTCAGTGTTCTGTGAACTCTTGGTCAGAAATGGTTTCATGTTGATATTGTACTTCGGTGTATGTCGTATTCACACGCTTTGTCTCTCTTGTGCTAGAAGTTATTCTTTGCCCCTTCAAAGATTATTATCAGTGAGATGAACCCATTTTCTTCTTCTGTTTACTTTGGATTCGGCTGAGACTGAAAGTGTTCCAGCGCAGTTATGGTTTCAGTGACCCTGCACTAATGTGCATGGGCAAAGATAGAGCTGAAAACAAAAAGACTAGGTTGCTGCTCTAGGCTCCACGGTGTCAGCTGGGAGAAGTTCTGAATTCTCCTCTGGTGGAACTTCCACAGCGGATTTCACTTCAGTTCACAACACAAAATAAGAAGTTATTCCCACCTCTCTTGATCTGGAACAGAAAGTGAGGGAGGAACTGAGGGTGATGTTTAAGAGCTAGAGAGACTGTAGCAGTGGTGATAGAGGCAAAGCTGGTGGAGACAATAAAGTCCCTTTAAGACCTAAAATCTCTTTTCTGTATATAAATCTCCTGACTTGCTGGAAACAGAGGCTGCATTGTTAATGACCTGACTTGTTTTCTCTTCTCATTACAGGAGTCTTAACCGCTCTAAACAAAAAATAATAAATTTAAAAGTTTTTAAGAATGATAATGGTTTGTGTTTTAATGGAGAAATGAAGTATGACCAAATAGTGAAGAGTGCAAATGCTGGAAAGATTATATGTCCTGATCTAGAAAACTTTAAAGATGAAGACAATATTAATCCTGAAATACACTGGTATAAGGTATTGTGCGTATCTATTTAAGATACAGAAGGAAATATTCTTTTTAAAGTGTGCTATGAAGTAACTGTAAATTGAAGCTTTTGAAAGGAAAAGTTTACTCTACAATTTGAATATGGCATCAATCTTGCCACAGTTAGCAAGATATACATATTTAAAAAGACAATATGTTAACGTTTAGGCTGTAAGTTCTATCAGGATCCTATATGTGTATTGCTTTTGTTGTTGATCTGTGAAATATGCAGTTGATGTACCTAATAAGTTGGTAGGTAAAGTATGGGGGTGGTGAATATAAAAGCTTGTATTTCTTTAAATACCGGGCTCTACACTGCTATTTCAGTTTCTCTGAATATTAGGCTTGTACCATATCATACAATCACAGAATGGCCTGGGTTGCAAAGGACCATTAATGATGATCTAATTTCAACCCCCCTGCTATGTGCAGGATCATCAATATGTTGATTAAAGTGTAGTATTCTTATGCCTCTTGCTCTGAATCCCGCGAAATATTCTGTAGACTATGCAGTCTCAGAAGGGTATGAGTTTTTTCATGTTGAGTTAAAATTCCAGAGCAGTTCAACTCTTAATTCTGATGCTGGCTTTCAAGTATGTATATGGGCCTGTCTATTATATTTGAAATAAAATGAACAGGTGCAGCATCTAGGTTCTTTTGAGATGAAATGATTCTAAACTGCTTAGAGGTTGGGGAAAAGAAAGGAATTTCTCACTGCATTTTCCATTGCCACAGAAGTCATAATACACCCAACATTATGAGTCATTGCTACAAAAGTTCTGTTTCATCTCAGTGAGGTAGAAATGTAGGCACCTATTCTCTAAATTCTGCTACAAATGTAATGACTTTTAGTCCATTTACGTGCTAAGTCCCCCTAAATCTCAGGCATTTTTGATACTTTTAGGAGTGTAAGTCTGGATTTCTTGAAGACAAGCGACTTGTTTTGGCAGAAGGTGAAAATGCCATCTTGATCCTCAATGTTACTATACAAGACAAAGGAAACTACACATGCCGTATGGTATATACATATATGGGAAAACAATATAATGTTTCACGCACCATGAATCTGGAGGTTAAAGGTAAGCACACGGAGGTTTTATTCTCTCATTTTTTTTTTTACTCTATTGTAGTTATCTGTATACAGGCATAAGCAATTTGTCATACCGCTTTTCAGCTCTGTGGAATTAGAGCTGCAAATTTTCTTTAAATAAGTTCTTTAAATGCAACAATTAAAGTGCAACAATGCATACTGCTACCCTTGAACATGGCTTTTGAGAAAGAGTTGTCATAGGGAAATGAGAAATCTGGTGTTAGAAATAGAAAGAAGCAGTGGTTTCTGTCGTGGTGGTTTTGTTTCTGCAAAAAAAAAAAAAAAAAAAAAAAAAAAACAACACCAAAAAGCATGTAAATAACCATTAAGCCAAAACCAAACAATTTTTATTGAGATCAGGACAGCAGAACTTTTGGTGGCCTTGTTGATCAGTTTGGTTTTGTAGGCAGCCTTAATGGTGACCTGATCTCTACCATGACAGTAGTCCTTCCAAAAAATGTTGGCTAGAGCTGAACTGCCCATCTTCTTAGATTGAGTCAGTACTCTTAGGTTATATAGACAATACAAGAGCAGTAGCTTAATAGCAGTGAGTCTCTGTATTATGCAAAATAATACAATTCTAGCCCAGTTTAAGTGTGTGCTTGTTAACTCTTACTTAAGTAGATATTCACCCATTCTAGAAGATTGAGTCACTGTAATAATTCCTCTTTCTCTTTCTTATCTATCTCTCTGACAAAGTCATTGCATTGTTTTTGATCTTGTTTCTGTTATGTGGTTTTATATTACAATCTATATAAATTTCCACTGAATTTAAGACTTAAAAAAAAAAGTGTTTTTAAGGTAAACTGAAGCATTCTGTCTTGGAAGCTAAGAGAATAGTTTAGTTGGAGTGTTGCAAATCTCAGTAGAGATTTTCTACTGGAAATTTGAAACTGGCAGTAGATGTGGTGCTACAAAATAGAACTGCACAGTAAAACAGAAAAATTGCAAAACTTTTAGTTAAAGTAAGTTGTGAAACTCGTTATTGCCCAGAGGTTTTATTTATTTATTTATTTTCTTTCAGAAAGTCCACTGAAGATGAGACCGGAGTTTATTTATCCAAACAACAACACAATTGAAGTGGAACTTGGTAAGTAGTGAATATTTAAGAGATCGTTAAAATGTAGTTAACAGGTAAACTCCCTGCCTTTCTGAAATAACATATTAACTGTTCAGCCGATTTCTGCAAGACTGGTATGTAGACATGTGCACTGAGGAAGGTAGATGACTGAACATGATTTCCCATAAGTAGTTTGCAGATGGAATAACAGAATGCACCTAAGATTGGAGTCTCTTGACCAGCGGTGTCAGGTTGGATGCGTCTATATTTGATTATGGCCATCTATCCTTTGTACCACTTCTCACTGCCTGTGTCTTGGCATATCTTCAGTATCATTGGAAATATGGTTATGTATATGCAACATATTAGGATATTTACCAGTTGACGATTTTCAGTAGCTTTTCTATTCCTGTATGATTTCTATCTCTCTTCTCTCTCTAGAAAATGAATTTTATGCCCTTCTAGGGAATTAAAAATATTTTGGATACTGTTCTTTTGTCAAACGTTGAAATCCTAGTTCACGGGTATCTCAGGTACTATTAATCTTAGAAATTTCTTAAATGAAAGAGATTCTGACTGGATACAAGGACTAACTTTTTCCCAATGAAGACAGCCAGGCAGTGGAGTTGCCCAGAGAAGCTATGCTTTCTCTGTCCTTGGAGGTTTCAAAACCTGATTGGAAAAAGCTCTTGAGTAGCCTCGGATGCTCTCATAGCTGGCCCTGCTTTGGACAGGAAACTAGTCTAGAAACACACTGAGGTCCTGCCCAACATCAATTATGCTGTGGGTCAATGAGCTAAGAGTGTAGTATGCGAGTCTTTTCCTAAGAAGAGCTACATATGTTTAGATCACACCGTATATAATGATTGTGTTGTACTGATTTAGCCTAGAAGAATGAGTTTTGAAACTGTATGAACTGTTATTTTTTTTAAATCATTTTGTACCAAGTAGAACTGTTTCCAACAAAATCTTTGATTAAAAAGGGCTTTAACTGATCTTGGAGAAATATGAGTGACTGTTGCAATTTCCTAGTGCAGAGAGGTCTAACATGTCTGGCACTGTTTTAAGGAAGCAATTATTAGCTGTTAGTTCATTAAAGAAGCCCAGAGGAAAAGTTGTGGTGGGGCTCTAGCACCATGTGGGAACCAAGGCCAGAGAATTATGGATTACTCTTAGATACATCACATTGATGGTAGTCAAACCACTATTCAAGAGTCTGATCAGCACAGGCCCTTAAAAGGCAATTTAGTTTACTGAATGCATACTTAAGGATTTTTTTAATCCTTTGATAGTACTTACTGAGAAAATGGAAAATCAAATAACAATCATTCCAGAGGCTGCCTGTTATTCTTGGCTTATATTAAGATTCATTATGGGACACTTGTGCCTTTTTGTTTAGATGACTACATGTTTTAGATGAGCATTTGGGTCCAAATTTGTTAAAGCTTGAACACTGTTGATTAAAACTTGCTGTTACATTATTGTTCATCCTAACTGATGTAAGGCATCCAAACCCAGCTTTAGTTACTTCACAGAGATTGAGATAGCAGTCATGCATGGGACTAAAGGGAAACACAAGGCCTTCACCCAGAGGGTGGGTTTATTGTAGCTAAAAAATAGACACAAAAGAAATGATTCTTGATGACAGTGAGACTCTTTAAAGGAAGAGGTTTTTTTGCCTTTTTTTTTTTTTAATATTGCTATTCAAAAGTAATCTCTGTCTAATACATTTAATGAGATGCTGGAAAAAAATCATAGCTGTGGGGTAGAATCTGGAATCCTTTTTGAATGAGAAACGACATGAGAAGGTTGTGCAGAAACTTAATATACATTCATAAATGTATGGGGAAGGCAGGGCATGGAATGCTTAGTGGGATGTTCTTCCTTTTGAAGAGCTATGCTATTGCACTCACTAAATCTCATCTTCAGGCAAACTCTATTGTGGAAGGAGATGATTGAAGAGAACCTGTGATTTCTATGTAAACTCTGTTCTAGTAATTACTCTGGAATAAACCTTTAGTTCACATGCATGCTTTTGATAGAGACTATCCCTTGGTGGAAGCATCTAGATCTGTGGTTCTAGGAAATGAAACCCTGAGGTCATTACGTAACTTCTGTTGGTAAAATAAAGAAGGAAAGGTCTCCATGAAAGATGCTTCCGTTCTTGTAAATGGAACTATTTGAGATGCACTAGCAGTAAATACATTCTGCAACTTGACTTGCTTTCTTAATGATACTGTAAGATCTGAATTCTTGATTGCAAAGGAGCTTACAGATGGGTGAACTTGCTCTGAAAGCAGTGTGAGTATAATCAGAAACCATTCCAGCGGACAATGTTGGCCAAAAGACTCTGATCTGATGTAGATGTGCATGGTCACTAAGAACAGGATACAGCTCCAGATCATGGGTGCCTGCATATGACTTAAGGACTTCAACTTGTGCTGTTATTAACAGGGGCTTAGTTCAGTTGCCTACACATAGATGTCTAGTGCTGTTTTGGATGAAGCGACTACTCCAGCTGTGCAGGTTTCCTGAAGATCTAGAGTATTATCTACCAGCACCGTACAGATTTTTTTGAAATGTTAACATACTGTGTACAGGCAACTGATTTGAGCCTGAGAGATCTTTGAGTATAGTCAGAGGAGTCTGGGGAGCCATTCAGATGAAAAGGCCATTCCAATAGCAGATTCCATTGGAGGTGAATTCCTTTACTAGCTTAGACATTTAGTTCACATGTAGACATGAACATTCAGATACCTACATTTAGGGTGGAATTCACATCCAGATTGGAGACACCCAACAGTGGAGTAGAAATGGATGAGTTTTATGGACTCTGCTTTTTTGTAAGGTAAGTGGGTTTTTCCTTACCCCTCTTTTTCTAGCTGTTCCCCTAACACTTGAATCTGTTTTTGTTACAAGGCTTTCAATTGCTGTGTTTAATTTTTTGTTTTTCTTTGTAGGCTCTCATGTAGTTATGGAATGCAATGTATCAAGTGGTGTGTATGGCTTGCTTCCATACTGGCAAGTTAATGATGAAGATGTTGATAGCTTTGACAGCACTTACAGGGAACAGTTTTATGAGTAAGTATTCTTATACATTGAACTTAAGTGCATTTCTACGTTATGCAATTGGTAGTAATTTGCAGTGAATTTGCTGTAAAGTTGACTAGTGGTTAGTGGCAGTAGTCATTCAAAGGATGATTAGAAGTCTGCATCAGGTACATTATATCCTTAGTGCTTGATTTTAAAAATATAAACAATTCCATAAAAATGCAAATGGAATTAAGCAACTTTATGCAGACTTTTAGAAAGTTGTTATGAAATGTATCATTTTGTAAGGCTTATTTATGTATTTGTATTTATGCAGCCGTACTAATAGATTACATTTTGTCCTCTATCTTTAATGTGGGAAGGAAAGATGGCTTTAAGTCTAAAAAAGTAAATCACCCTGTTTATTTTCATTTGTTAAGTTGGTCCTTTTTCAAGTACAGATATAGCTGTTGATTTCAAAGTACATAGAGGAGAAGCTCTTGTTGGAGAATATTTAGGGTTATATATTTTTTTTCATTTAAGTAAATTAAGAGCAAATTAAACCAGAAAAGCACAGTGATTTCTTCCAAAAGAAGAAGGATCTTTGTTTCTGAGTGACTAATCTATACTGTAGCAAATTGTGTCTATACTGTCTGTTTTGTCATCACTGCCACTAGCCATAATTCTTAAAACTAAGTACAGAGAAGGATGGGAGGAGGTTTCTCAACTGGCCGTTTCAGAGTCATGCAGAAGCACTGTTGTCTCTATAATCAGTGCAAAAACTGGATAGTGTCATATTGGATACTGTTTTTAAAATGATTTTTTTTCTGTGATTCCAGTTTCTGTTGATGCTAATTTTCTATTTTTTTTTTTTCTTTTTCCTAATGAAAGAGAGGGAATGCCTCATGGGATTGCTGTGTCTGGAACAAAATTTAACATTTCAGAAGTGAAATTAAAGGATTATGCTTATAAATTTTTCTGTCACTTCATTTATGATTCTCAAGAATTTACATCATACATCAAATTGGAACATCCAGGTAAGCTGCCCCATCTTGATAAAATTATGATCATTGATGATTACTTCCCAATTAGTTTGACAACAGATTACTTGTAGCTAAAACTGTGTAA
>PPHD01030753.1:0-10239 GCA_002909625.1 Bambusicola thoracicus | reverse complement strand
TACTGCAGAACAATTTTACCTTTAGAGTTCTAATTAAACCTCCTAGAAATCTGAAGGAATGTCATGATGTTTGAACTTTCTGAACTACATCAGGAGACAGCACATCTAGCATTAGCAAGAAACTTTTAGTTATTCATCCATCTCACCTACGCTATGGAATGTGAAGCGGCTTAATAGATGATTATTTCTTATTGCAGGAATTAACTTTTGATCTTAATTTCACAATCAGAGATGCTGATGTTTCATGTTCCAGAATGCCATGTCATGCTTAACGAGGTCTGATTTCAGCCCTTTCAATTTGTGAAATGATTCATTAGCTGTTATGTCTAACCTGATAATCTAGGCAGTTGAACAGTTGACTTAGAAGTTAAGTAACAAGAATGAAGTTGTGTGGTCATAGTAATTGGTATGTGTAGCAGGATCGCTTAACAGATTCAGTAGCAATTAGTAAAGCTCTTAGTATTATGGTGTTGCAATTATTCTTTCAGAAACTTATGGATCAAAGAGATGTAGCTTAATCTTAGAGTACTTCTTTATCATTCCAGTTTACTTGGCTCTAAACAATCAGTTTACAAGAGTGACCAAGCAGCAAGCAGACACTACTACCTGTACACAACAGGAAGACCCTCTCCAGAATGATATTCTGGATACAGGTAACTCAGTGAATACCAGAGAATGTGACACAGGACAGAACTGAGGGGTAACTAAATGATATTTGGGGTTACCAAGAGAGTAAAAGAAAAATGTGAAGCTTGTCATCAAATCTGAATAACGTTCATAAAGAATCTGTTGTGACAGCAGCATGCCTGGACAACTGTGGTTGGCCCTACTGACCACAGTGCTTTGAACAAGATTACCTCTTGAGGTCCCTTCCAAACTAAAGGGTCCTGATCCTTCAAGTCTTTCAGTGCTTCTCTAAAGGTGCGTAAATAGTGGATTTAAGCTTAAAGAACCACATCCTCTTCCTGGGAAAATGTAACTCAGTCTGAATCTCAATCTCAATTGATTTTTATTTGGCATCAAAGATAACAGACATATGTCTAAAAATATAACTTGAAGATTACATCAATTTCTTTCTTTATCCTCTTTATATGAAATTGGTTTTAGTCCTATTTTACACAGATACAGCTAATTACATTTTGTAAACTCATGGAACAGTTATTTTTAAGGTGTCAAATACTTGAACTGCAGAAAAATAGTTGCTGTTTGTGTTACATTCATCAATATTAGCTGTCAATGAAGTAATTAGAATGTCCTGTCCAGTGGGTGTGAACAGATATAAGCTCTCTTTTCCAGTATCTGCTTTGCAGCCTTTTTAATGTGGTCATCCAGATTTTCATCTGCATCTATGGAAAAGCAAAAGGAAAGAGCCTTTCTGAATTTCCTTCAAAAAGCATTTCAGAATACAAATTCAAGTATCGAAGCATCAGTGGTGGGACATATCTAAAAAGATCAGATTACGGCTGATTGAATCATTCACAAAACAAATACCCAATTGTTACTTAATACTTTCTTCACAGGAATATTTGTTACTAATAAATTTTCTTCACCACAGGTGAAAAAATAGCTCATCCCCATGTTGGATTCATCTGTAAGTAAAGAGCAGAGACTGTTCCACACACCAGTTCTGTTCCTCATCCTAATTACAGGCAGAGCAGAACTGTTCTTTTGGTTGAATCAAAAATACCTACAATAGCTGAGAGACTGCGAAAGCCACTGAGTACAAAACTTATTTTATAGAGCTTACATTTCTGGAGTTGAGCCATGGCGTAATTGTTCTTGAAATACGCTTCGCTGCAGAAGATATTTGTAAGAAGCACCTGCAAAAAGTATTAATTTACTAGTTTTTAATTTCATAAA
Organism: Bambusicola thoracicus; assembly: GCA_002909625.1. Classification (NCBI taxonomy): domain Eukaryota; kingdom Metazoa; phylum Chordata; class Aves; order Galliformes; family Phasianidae; genus Bambusicola; species Bambusicola thoracicus. Next base: position 8,379 of record PPHD01030753.1, on the reverse strand, counting down.
CAAAACAATGTAGGAAAAATACAGTGGTTTAAGCTTCTGAATGTGTAGTTTAAATAAGGAGCCCTGTAAGAGTGATGCATGCTGTAAGCTCATTTATTTCCCACAGCTACTGCATCACAGCGCTGGGATGACCTCCTCACTGGATACTGACTGGAAGACATTGGTGCTAGTAAGTTCAGAAGGACCAATACACAATATCTGAAGTCTCAGGACCACTGAAATGCATCACAATTAACTGTAGCGAACTTAATTGTTATGTAGCATAATTGTAACTATGAAACCTTACAGGAGCAAAACAATCATCTCCTATGTGTCAAGGTCTCTCATTTTACTCTCAAGACATTTAGTGAGAAAAAGCTGAAATCACTATTAACGGTAACTTGGAAAGAGTCTGGGAAGAACATTAGAAGGTTTAATTCATTCATAAATGTGTGTACGTTAAAGTATTTCAAATACTTGGATAACATTGCAGCTCATGTGTTCAGAAGACTGGAGAGGTAAGTGGTGTGGTTATTGGACCCATTAGGTTATGGTGCAGTTTCATTTGAGCTTCATGGGAGTTTGCTGCAGTAGATACACGTTCTTAACAAGTGCAGCGTGTAGCTTTAGTGTAATGAAAGCTGTTTGTCACTGAGGTTTTACCCAGTCTGAGACATGAGCATGCAACATCTGATAGCTCAGCATGCTTTGTAGCACCACATCATGCTTGTGAGGCAAAGAATGCAACAGCCGTATTTCAGAGGTGAGAGGAAAGTTGGCCAGTCAAGGAAAAAGCAGCTTGTTAGAGACTTGCATAAGTTATCTAGGTTAGCATCTCAAGGAAAAAGACTAAGCATAGATATAGTGCACCTTATAAAACACGTAACTTGGCAGAATGGTTCTAACCACTGATTTGTTAGGGAGTGTCATGCACAGAGTACAGATGTTAGATGGCTATGACTGATACTGAAGTACACTTACATCATGGTCGTGGTTTCTTAGGCCAATGCTGATGGACCGGCTCGCTCTGGAAATAGCTGCTGTCATTGCATACAAATTAATAACTATATCCGCCACTCTCTTCAGAGCCAACTGCTCATCCACTATTGTCTAGAAGAATAAAAATGGTCAGGTTATAGACTTCAATCAGATCATTTTTTTTTCCATACTTTTATTTACGTTCATATTTATTTAGAGCATAGACAGGTAAGTTATTACATTGAATTTCCACTCTTATGAAGTAAGTTTTGGATTAAATATCTACCTTTTCCAGACTTCCTGGCTACAGCCAAAAACTGCTTTGGTAAATGTTAAATCACAAAGTTGTTTTTGGCACTTGAATTTCTATCTACCCTCAAACAAACAACAAAAAACCCAACATTTGCTACTGTAGAATGCTCCATGGTGTAGTCCGGTAAGCATTCTCTGAACTCATAAAGCTGGAGTCTGCTTTAGATTTAAATCTACTTCAGTTTCTCCTGTTTTAGCTAAGCTGCTTTGCATTGTGTAATTATGCATGTGTTTGCTGTATAATATAAATGAATAAGCATAACAGAAAGCATGCTGGTACAGCTCTTCACGTGGGAAATGAGTTCCAGTGACTGCTTGCAGCAGCAGGCAGGATTGATGAAACCTAGGAATACAAGGACACATCTAACCTAATCACAATTGCTTAAATAAGTGAAAGCTGTTTGTTACATCAAGTTACTATAGAGTTGGAGTGTAATTTTCTCAGTCAATGGCTATCAGTTGTGCAAAGGAAATTGTGGCTGTAGTCATACACCGTCCGCTCTATGACTGTAGTGAGACCAGTGTGGTTGAGGAAAAGTTCAAAGATAATGCTGATATTACATGATGATAGTACTGTTACCTTGCCAAACCGAGTGAGTAGGCCTCTCACTGTAGTTCCAAAATAATAAACATTTTCTTCAAGTTTCTTGCCACTGTCCTAAAAAAACAAACATAAAAATACATACTTAAAATATTCAGAAGATGTAAACAATTTGAACAGTCTCCAAAGGTAAACAAAAACCTACAGCAGCAGTCCCTACCAGAAATGGGACATGTAGATAACCAACATGCTGGGATGTGTGTGCCACTCCTATGCTGCCCAGCCACTAAAACAAAATGGATGAGGCTATGTGCTGCACAGGATGGCAGTTCTCTCTGTGGGAGCCCAGCAGTTCCAGTTATTAGGCAGAAATCAAACTGCAATTCTCAACCATGGCACAAACCTCAGTTTTTGTTCTTTTAAACTTAGGGTGTTCTGCTAAACTTCAGTCTTCCCTAAGAGGTCTACAGTTGATTCTGAAGGATCAATACGAAGTTACGCTGCATACCAAATCAAACAATTAACAGGCAACTCGATAACAAGCCTGAGATGTGTGTGCCCCATCACAAAAAAGAATCCCTTCCGCCTAACATGGAATTTCAGTTTGCTGCTACATTTGCTTACCAACTTCTAGTCAGTGAAAAGAATTCCCTTTTAAGACTCTCATTCAGCATTTTACATTTCCCCAGCTATAAAGGATAGAGACTTTGCCTGTGTACCTAAAAGGAATTACTATAACAGCATTACTGCTGTTAACACAACCCACCCACGTACACTGGTGGCACTGAGGCACACAGTGTATTTACCTGAGGTGAAAGCTGGTGCCATGTGCACAGCACAGGATTAGCAAATCCTCTCAGGTGTGCAGCTGCCATACCTGACCTAGGGCCATGGGTACTGACAGAAAATGATTCCATTACACCTCAGAGCATTAAAGAACACCCGAGGAAGAACATACCTAATGGCTTTTTTTTCCTACTAACAAATTCTAAAAGAAAACAAAAAACACAGCACCTTTCTTCTTCTTGGCCCTAAGAATCAAGTGATTAAGCAAGTGTACACATAGCTCACCCAAAATCTTAGTTACAACCACATTACCAGTAAACAGGAAAGTAATGAGTTATATAGCTGAGCATATTATGCAGGGCGATTTATAGGAATTACTGAGAATTGATATAAACCTGCATTTGTTGTAAGCATAGAGTTGTAACGTGGGTCCTTAGATCTGTATATCTCCCCATTCCGAATCATACTTCGTTATGCATAATGACACAAAGCCCTTCCAGGGAATCAAACATCAAAGAGCAGGATCAGTTGGGCTCTCACCTGGAGGCTGGGATGCACCAATCCGCCACGTTGTTCCATTATCCCATAATCCACTTTCCTGCCCGTTGTGTCCCGTACTTTGTTCACCAACTCCTGCAGTGCCAATCCTACATTTCCTTTCTTGATTTCTCTACAATGTCGAGTGAGAAACAGCTGCTGAAATACATTTGCTGGATTGCAGGGGAAGTTTCAGGATAAATGCATTACTGAGATATCTGCACTGTTTTCATCTTTTGATCTGTTTTACTGTGAAGTCCGGAGAAGCACACAGCCTTAAAAGCATTTAGCATGGCCCACACTCCATTGCCTGTGTAAATACAACAACCTGCAGACACAGTCTATGTATGCACTATGGATGCTATACCTGTCTTACCAAAAACACTTGGGTGTAAAATCTTAAGTCATTTTAATTACTGCTCTTATAATTGTACACCAGCTGGAAATACAAGGTAAGATGCAGTCAGCCAAGATTCCCAAATATATAAAATACTGCCAGCAATAAAGAAAAAAGACCCCTATACACTGATCCGTCCTTCAGACAATATATTAAGAAGTGCAGCAGTTTTTTTCCAACCATTTCCCCCTTACCTACAGGTAAAATTATCACTCTGTTTATAAATAAGAACATACTTAATTTTGTCCGTTAAGATTCTGCCTGCGTGTTGCATCCCCGTCAGAGCGATGTACATCCGCAGAATTTCATTTGTTCCCTGGAAGAAAACATAGCAAAGTCAATGTCAAATACAAAGAAGTATCTTTAGTATTCCAAAGATCTGCATATGCTGTGCTAATATACATTCTGTTGTTGTTTCAATACTACTTTCACTGTTTACATTACTTAAAACTATTCTGGGATGAAGAGCAGACAGAAGATGACCATCATATATGCATGTAGGTAAACGTTTTGGCTTTTTGAGTATGTGTATGGCTTTCAAGAGAGGATCTTTTGTTAACTGTTTACTTACAGACATTTCACTGTATAACAAATATTTCTAAGCAGGTCTCCTGCTGATCTTCCCTTTCTTGTGTTCTTCCCTTCTAAAAGATCACTCTTCACCAACCCGTGAATGTTTGCTGCCTTCTGCTTTAGCTCACTTAGTGATGACATTCTGACCTCATCTGACAGTGAAGAAGTTGAGCTTTTCATTATTAGCCATGCGTATGTATTGGAGCTAAAAAGAAACCAGGCTAAATGCACCTGGATGAAAAAATAACTTCTGGGTTGTTCCAGTAAAGGAATGTTTAAATAACTGTAAAATTGTTCATTATGCCCATTTGGAAAGCAAAAGCAGATCAGGAAATGGAGATGATGAGCCTGTACAAAAATGACATCCAGGAATCCATTGTCAGATGGATTGTCTTAACACAGATAGCTGGGAAATGACCAAACTGCTAAGATCAGTGAGAAAATGAACTGAGTTACAGGAATGTGTTTTTTGTTTTGAAACAAGACGTCCTAGGGCCAGTCCAATGCAGGAGGAGGATGTTATATGCTGGCAGTTTTTGCTCCTGAAGGCAGTACTGGAATTGACTCTCCCTAGTTATATGAGATACACACAAACAGCTGGGGGCAGGGTTCAAGCGCAGCTCCTGTGTGAATGTTCTTGCTTGCGTTAACTTCCAGCTGAGATCTTTGCTGTCCTGACAACAGGAGATTAATACTGATTTCTACACAGCCCCCCAAGAAAAACTCTCATGAATCAGACATACAGATGATAACCCCACTTGCAAACAGTAGAAAACAAACTTCACAGTTAACATTTTGTTTTAAATAAACGCGTATCAACAAAGTGAAACTTCCAAATCCATCACCTGTGAGCTCCCCTGCTTTGCTGCTAAGCAGCACAGAGGAAAGGCCGTGCAGCCTCAGAATGGAGCAGCTTAGACACAAGAATCAGAAAATCCTATTAGAGAAGCTGTGTAAAAATAATCACATTTTGCCTATGCTCCTTACCAAATCCTACTGCATATATTACAGACATGAGAGTAAAGGCAGTGAAATGTTTTCAAACATCAGTTTCATTCTCTCTGGCTTAAGCATACACTCTGATTTCACCACGATTCAGCAAAGGCAATCACTTGAACATAAACTGATCTTCATTTGTCAGCTGAAATAGTTTCGAACTTCTCTGTTAAACAGTGCTTTTAATAATTCAGAGTTCCCCAACCCATTCAAAATTACGACAACCCCAAAACATGAGCTGGGACTTTATTCCCATGGTGGTGTATCTGAAACAGGGACACTCAGATACACATTTTGTCCAAAACATCCAGAAAATGTCTCCGTGTTTAGGAGGAAGCAAACAGCACATTACAGTACTGGGATGTATGTTCTTTCCAAGGGCAAAGCTATCGTCAGTTCCTCGTGAGCTCACACTTGGTGGTCAATCTATAAAACCCATCATCTCCAAGTTTATTATAGGAATCATACTGCCTGTATCACCAAAGAAAAGGTGCATGTGTTTTTGTGAGTTTCTGGTAAAACAAACAGTATATTCATACTTGCCTCAAAAATGAGCAGTATCCTGGAATCTCTGAGATAGCGTTCGTAGGGGTAATCCTTCATATAGCCGAGGCCTCCAAGAATCTGCAGAGCTTCACTTACACAAGCCCACGCACCTTCAGAACTGAACACCTGCCATTAACAGCATTCAGTCACCACGGCTCACACAGTAAGAACAGACATCATAGCTTTGTTACTATACTGCAAGTTAAAACAGGAAGTAACACTGAATTTGGAAGGATTCTGTGTGTCGTTCCTGGAGTATTTTGTAGTGCTTTTACAGTAGTCCTGTGTAAGGTTTTCCTGAAATAATATTCTTCTGCCTCAGGGTGTCAGAGTGAAAAGTGACTTGAAAAATGAACATCTCCTATACTTGTAATCCACATAAACTTCTCAGTAAGAAAATGTTTCCATGGGGGTCAGAGCCCCCAGCTGAAAGAACAAACAGCTGGTGTTTCTGAGTACTTTACACTGGCCCAATTCACGAGCACACACGTTCGTCTTAACACACCACACAGCAAAAGACCAGCGTGGGGGCTGAAATCTCCACCTTCTCTTCAAGGCTGCCCTGGCAGCCAACAGCACCCACCTGTATGCTGCAGGAATGCCTTAAAAAGCTACACTCCTTCAGAGAGGGCCTGGCTCTCACTGAGCATGAATTCTGCTACTGATTCAAGCCAGGAGAGAAGCTCCCTAATCCGGTCTGCAGCTGGAAATAAAACTTAAGCACTTTTCTGTGTGCGAAACTGCATATAAAGAGACTTCAGGAGGACCCCAATATTCCAAATGTGCTGTATGCAGTCTGTCTTCTGTGTGCAGATACCAGCCTGAATGTCAGGCAATCTGTAATGTATGGAAAACAAAACTCTCAATTTTTAAATCTAGCTGAACTTTTTGTATGTGCATCTGTAAGTAATAGCTGAGCCTCTATGCAATTTGTAATGCAGACTGAAGATGCTGAAAGGTGCTCATCTTTATTAGCTTAGTGCTGTCGGCAAGTCCTTCACTAAGATTAATTACCTTGACCATGGCTGCCTCCACGGAGCAGTCTGGGAGGCCTGGCCTGTCCATCATCCCTGCAGTGAGGTAAGCCATGCTCTCCATTACGTACGCTTTCACAGCCATAAAACAAAACTTCTCCTGTCAGAAAGGAGCGAAAGGAGTCATACGCTGATGCAGAACACTGTAGCCAAGTTTGCAACAATGCTGAAACTGAAGAGTATATTTTCCTTTGTTTTACCATATTATCCAATCATATTTAATAAAAGTATTACTGCAAAGCACTCATGAAAAATGAAGTATTTGATTCGTTTGTTACTTAAAATTGCATCAGAGATCAATGTACAGAAGTCTGCACTGCATTCACACAACTGCAACACCTCCTGCTGCGTTTAATCTAACACCCCTAAAGGATGTCAGCACAGTCTGTGTCACAGCACTTAAGCAAAACAAAGCACAGAAATGGAGAGTTCCCTTTTTTTTTTTTTACTTACCTGAATTAATCCGAATTCGCTCAGTTTCTTATTGAACTGTTTCCTGGTGCAAGCATGCTCCGCTGTCATTTCTTACAGAACAAACAAAAAACACAATTACCTCAAAACAGCACAACTATCATTGCTGTGATGTATCATTCCTGCTGTATGGAAACTGTTTTTATATTGACTGATGAATCCCCACTGTTTCAGCAACAGCACACAGTGAAAAACACCCTCAGCCGGACTGTGTGATTGAGTCTGGGGATGCTGTGCCAAAGGCAGTTAACCAAGGCCCACCCGCCATACCTGTATGCTCAGGGGAAGCACATTTTAATGCTCATTAATTACTTCTAGTAATTAACTAACTTTTACTGTTAGTATTTTGTGTAACTATTGGTAGAAGCCAATTTTAGTACTTGACTGACATTTGAAAGGAGGCTGTACTGTCTAACAGCAGTCAGATATATGCTACCGTGTTAGTAAGAACTCATTACCTCAGAATAACTGTAACAGAGGCATAATCTTCAGTGTTTTACAAGTTCTGAATCAGAATTTTAAATAAAATTAGTGATTTAAATACATCAAAGTATGTTATGACTGACAGTAGTGATGTTCTGATCAAGACTGATGTTACTGCATTGAACTAGCACTGTTATATACCTTACACAGATCAGGGTTTTTTTTCCATGGCATCCAGTAACCCACAACACCCACTTCACTCACCTATCAATTTTTTAATCATTCCAGCAGATGCACTGCCCATGCTGAATCTCCCACTGTTCAGGATATTCATGGCAACCTGTGAAAATGAAAAGGAAAAGGGGCTTTTTTTTATTATTAAGGTGCTCTCTGCCTTCATGTTTTTTGTGTTTCCTGGATTTCATTCATCACCACTGTACACTTCTTACCTGCAATACCAGCCCCTCAAATTGGGCAGTCAGTGCAGTGCTGAGCATCTCACCAGAAATGCTTTAAAACCTGGCATTTCAGACAACCTAACACATCTCATACACAAAATAGTTTTCTGATACTGATGATTCAGTTACTCACTGATCAGTCATTTCTCTACTGAAAAATGGACAAGAAAAGGTTTCAGATTTCAGAGGGCTGTGCTGGAGGAAACAGCCCAGAAAAAGCCCCCAGACACAGAGAAATATCTGTTGTGTATTGCGCAGGAGAAAGGCACACGCTTACACTGGAGCTGCAGCTCATCTCTGCTGCTATAGAGGAAGAAGGCAGAAATTCTACTTAGAAGCACAAATATC
>PPHD01030751.1:0-10240 GCA_002909625.1 Bambusicola thoracicus | reverse complement strand
TGCAAAAGTTAGGGCTGTTATATGTACTATTGTAAGCCCATGCAGTCAAAATATTTTTATGATAAGTAATATTATTGCTGTTTCTGGTTACATGGCAGTTTATGAGAAAAAAAATCCCTTTCTCTACTGTAACATAGAAAGGTACTTCCAGAGTTTTTTTTGCACACTAGGAAAAAATATTAGTTGATGTCACAACTGTTCATCACAGTTGCTCAGTCAAGCTTCTGAAGATCACAGAATCACTAAGACTGGAGAAAACCATTCAGATAATCTAGTCCACCCATTTACCCATCTCCATCATGCCCGTGGTCAGGATCACTGCACAGGTTGCCTTGGAAAGAGGCTGTGATCCACTCTGGTGCCACAGCTCATGTGCTGTGACCTCGGTGTGTGCAGACAGAAGGAGATGAAGCCCCATGTTCTGGGACACCACTGGGATGCTTTGGGATTAACGGGATGTGGTGAGAGATGCATGTAAGTCACTTCATCAAAGCATTTCCTTAACAAAGAACACTTTATCCATGAAGGGTGAAGTTTTGTCTCTGTTACCTGAATTAAAAACACCCCCCAAAAAACATTACTGAGGAAGTAAATCCTTAAAAGACACTAAGATGTCTAACATCCATTAATTTGTATGTGAGGCAGATGCTTTATACACTTCAAAGAATATAGGCCCAAAAATGACTTTGAGGAGAATAAAGAAAGATATTCTGACAGGTAACTGAACAATCTTATTGAAGCCTTCCTATTTACTTAATCATGACATAAAGAGATGACTGTAAAACCACTGGTGAAAACACCAAGTTCCTCTAATCTAAATAAGAATGGATGTGGGAGAAATTCTGGAGGTTGAAGGAAGAGTACACTGCCTACTGAGCATACTGAAATAGCTGAATGTGGGAATATGTGAGCAATCTTGGTAATGACAGTACAAAATACTAAACAGATACATTACCTTACTTTCTTCTGCAGCTATAAGATGTCCCCCTTTCAGCACTTCCTAGTACTAATACCTGTTTTCCTTTCTGTAATTTATTCTACCACTCCTTGCGAAATAGCATGCAGCATATGCTGCTTCTGGCACACAGGTCAACACATTGATACATGAGTTAACTTGGAGGAAGATCCTGCCCTGATGCTGCCTAAAGAAAGATTTGCAGCTGGAAAGATGCATTCAAAACAATCAGCTTAGATAGTCCACCCATTAGAAATGGTGGTGATCATCTTGGTATCCAATGTCATTTAGTCTCAACTGGGTAAATTCTAGTAAGTTGATTCCCATGGAATTGGAGGAGGGATACTATATGATTAAAACAGACATGAAAACTAATTATCTTTATGAACAGAAGGTGCTTCCTGAAATTGGAACTATGATAAAAGAAACGTCTCCTTGCATTTTTATGGTCTCCTTACATGCATACCTTTTTTCCTACAAAGCCTTCTTAGTTTAGCCCTTTACCACAAAGATATCAAAGAAAACAGCAGTCCAAAATTGAAAAAGAAGAGGAAAATCAAATATCAATAGCTTTGGCTTTTTAAAACTTCACAGAAGTCATGAAAATGAAGGCAAGGGAAGAAAGTTCCCTGTTCAGTCAAATGGCACTAATGGAATGGAAGTGGGTAGTGGGAGGAGCGTACTTTGTCATCTTCAGCAATTGCTGGTTACAGGTTATGCATGAGTTAAAAAGATGCAAGTATTTCACTAAGCACACACTAAGTTTACATATAGAAATTGTTCAATTTCTCAATTTTACTTTCTCCCTTTTCAAATTACCTGCCTTACACCTAAAGGAGATGTAATAAGAGAATTGTGGAGTGTCAAGTTATTTTTTACCTCACAAAATCTGGTCAAATTTGTTTGCTCTTGACTAGCACTAGATACAGTGCCAGTTTGCCCTATTTCATTTCAACAGCTCCCTGACAGATTTTGCTGTTTTTTTCTAAGTTACCAAGGACACTTTTATTTTATTTATTTTTATTTTTTACATGCTTAAGCCCAACTTGTAACTGTACTACTGAACAATGCAGGTTTAAACTCCCTTTGCTTTGATTGTTAACAAAGTGACGGAATTAAAATTTTATCATCTAAGCTCATGGAAATACATGCAGGCTGAGTAGATCCAAAACCTTTCTACAGACCCAGAATGCTTCTCACTCTATTTTGTTTCATGGTTTTGGAAAGTAATAGTTTGCCTTTGATACACGTATGAGGCTGAAGCATCATCATTATTATTAGTTTTATTATCATACAGAAGCCATTGATACGTAGATTTTTACAGTACCTCTTGCCATGTACAACTGCCCCAGGATCCTCAGACTTTGCTTCCAATTCCTGAACTTCATCTACCAGTGTCTTAAAAGTAGCTCTTTTTACTCTGTAAGTAATACAAAATACTGTCAGATTTGCAATTTTTGATTTATTTCTAACACTTACATATGCGCATCCAGTATACAAATCCATTTGCCCAAGTTACTTAAAATTTAGCTTTAAATGAATAAATATGGTAAAGCATGTCTGAATAATATATTTCATCATTTATTCTTGCAAATCAGAAACAAAAAGCAGGTAATATGATTATTGAAGCATTTAAAATACTAATAACATTTATAACCAGGTGTCTGAGACTGAACAAGACACCAGGTTTGACAAAAACAAGCTGGAAAATAATTTTATAAAATCAACAGAGCTGATTTCTATTTGCTTTTCCTACTGTTGTAATTAGGACATGCTATTGTTGTAATTAAGAACATGCTTAAAATTCAGTACTTTGCCCATAAACATCAGTATTTTCGTACTCACACTTTGTACACTACATCAAAAAGCAAAGCTGTCATGGGAATACATAGAAGTCCCATCCAAAACACTCCAGAGCTGAACATCATAGCTGCCTGGAAGAAGAAAGCACAAGACATGGTCATGTTATGAAGAGAACTAGAAAAAAAAACAACAACAACAATTTAGAAACATCAATGACTTGGTTGAGACAATGAAAATCAAGTTTAAATGAACCGTTCTAGAATGTCTAATGTAAAATACAACTTTAACATCTTTCTAAAACCTCTTGATCTGCTATAGAAGTGCAATAGACAATAAGCACTAATTCATGTTAAGATGCTGGTAAAAAGATCATGCTGCTTAGCTCTTTTAGAGAAGGGGAATCTACCCCTCCACATCTCCTCTCTATATTACTACGCCGATGGTAGCTATTTCCACTAAAATCAAATTTGGTGCCCTCCCCCCTCCCCCAAGCTTTGTCAATACATCTCTCATTTGCAATCAACCCTAGCAGCTGTAACGATTACTGACCCTTGGATACTGGATGCTGCTACAGTCATTTTGCACTGTAACTCAGACCGAAGTTGAGCAGTCTCCAATAGAACTCCCTTTACCACTACTCCCACACTGCTACAGACTCCTGTGCACAAACTGTTTAAAGATGAGAACTAACAACCAATTTCATAATTATGTAAGTATATAACATAGCCTTAAATGAACATGCTAATATGAAGTGGAATACTTGCAAAATATGTTAACGCTCTCTGATGTGTTTTCATTCTTATACACCTTCCTCCTCTTCTTTTTGCAACTTGTTTATTAACATACTAAAACTAAATACAAAACAAGTACCAAAACATATGGACTTCACGAGAAAATCCTTATTCTACCCTTGTAAGTACATGCTCAAGTACTTACATTAATGATATGGATGCAAAGAATTAAAAAAACCTAAAATTGGAAGATTATTTTGCAGACAGCATTAAGATACCTCTGAAATGAAATTAGATTGCACAGAGATTGGAAATAACATTGCTACACAAGGATACTCTTTGAAATCCTTGTATCATTATTTGGAGACTAATTCCTTTGAAAAGCTAAACTTTAGTGCCTAAAATAAAAAAGTTAAAACTCTACTAGTATCAATAAGCAGAACAATGTAAGTAGCTTGCCGAAGCTGAAGCCCAACTTCTGAATGCATATCCCTGAATATTTTAGAGTTATACTTGGTATGTTACGTGTGCAAAGCCTAAAATGAATTATTTTTGAGAAAAAAATTCTCATTTTTTGCTCCGATTCACCTCATTTTCGTATCCAAATTTCGACCGATTCTCTGAAAAGCATAAGACTGTATCTGAACTGAAGACCCGGTATACTTTTGACAGCTGTGTTGAAAGGACATAGATACTGCCCCGAGATCTTAGTAATTATTTTTGCCAGAGGTTGTTGGCAAAGGTGTAAATACTGAGCAATGACAGGTTCAAAAAGCCCAAACCAATTCACAGCTTCAATGGGAAGAAAAAAACAAACACCCGATTTTCTTTTCTACCAGGATGTGAAGAAAAATGTATTTGTGCAGTCCATTTATAAGCAAAACATGACTTTTGACATAGGTGATTAAATACTAATTTCCTAAGAAAACAGCTAATAGGAAAAGTCTATCATAACTACACTTTACAAGATATTTTGTAATTAAATATAACTTAGACAGAATAACAGTTTCCTAAACAAAAACAAAAAGCAGAAAATGTCACAACTTGAAGTAATTACAACTATTACGTACTATTATTAATAACATTTTTTAATTTATGGGACAACTAAGAGCTGTCCTTGCATTAGCCACCCCGTATTAAATGTTTGCTGGTGAAACAGCAAAAGTGATAATGTAGGTCTTAGGATGTTAATTCTGACCATTGTAATGCTAACTATGAATGAAGGAACAACTGGCGCCTACTATTCAGTCCATCCAGCCTTTGGCTTTACAAATGAACAACATGAATTGAGGAAAAAAAAAAAAGTTTTTCTGCGTCATATTTGAAAGCCTGTCAGATTTTTTTTCTTTTACAGAGTTAATCCAAACCTAAAAGATTTAAAGCCGACATTCGCGTTAAAGACAGAGGGCCTCTTTGTATTTTTTGGATGGAGAGGGGAAAAATAAAATCCCTCAGAGGTATTTCCTTCCTTTCTGTACAAGAAAGCTCCCCCCTCACTCTGTAGAAAACATTTTTGTCTCTAACTTTTCACATCTCTCTACACATAGGCAGGTCATCTGGGAAATGGCAAACCAATCCTTTCCAGACAATGGCACTAACAGGAGCAGCCTGTTCTGGGGCCGGACTCTGGCTGCCTCTGTTCGTGGTTTACAAATTGTTCCTAATGTGAGAGATTTGTGGTCTATGCCAAGTTTTCCCCCTTTAGGCCTTGTGAAACCAAATGGAATCTGCCACAAAAGTGGCTCCCAGGGGAATTCAGAAGTAATCCAAAATGAGAGCTGGGAAGCCTAGTTTATTGTAGAACTAACAAATCCTGCGGGGAAGATAAATAATTTGTCGTCTGCACAGCTCATGCTCAATAACAGGACTTTCTAAAATGAATTAAAATTGCTTACTAAGTGCTACACACAGACTGATACTTTTGAAGAAAAAGATGGACTGAAAATCATTCCTGGATTAGAAATCCTGGAGGCAAAATGTTTCAAAGGATGTGTACTATTAGGAAATTACATGCCAGAATGAACAAAAATATTTTCTTCTTCTTCACTAGGAAATGTTCTTCTGAAACACCTTTTAAAGATTTAAAAAAACAATAGCCTTCTAAAAGCAAAAAGAGAAAGATGAAAAGATCCTTGCGTTAGTCTATTTCACTTGCCATCTACATACATATCCTTCATATCCTTTCTCCATAAACCATGGAACTTTTCAAATAACATCTCTTCAACACCAACAACAGTCGGTTGAAGCAGTTCAAATCAACAACAGTTTTCCTTCTCAGCTGCCTTCAGAGACAACTTCATTAGTTTTAGTTATGTGTTTCTTTTCATACATGTCAAAGTACTTAGCACTGCAATACTAAAACAGATTTGCAATTAATTCCCAGTGCAGCGAAGTCTCCACAAGGAGCTGTAGTCACGCCTGCAGTGCAACTGCTCTTTGCAGTTAAAAAAAAAATAAATCCCATAGGTCCTATTAAGTAGGAACTTTGCTTATTAGGTGAATTAAAAAGGCAGTCCCCCATTTTTTGAAAGTGCATTCAAAGTAAAAACAAAGTAGTAGGCAGTTAAGAAGCAGTTAACGGGATATTTGCAGGCAGAATTCAGAAGTTCCTACTTGAATGATTCCCCTATGAGACAAGAAAAATGTCTACAATGCCCGCTGTCACTTTTCCCCCTTGTTTCTCTGATTTTCTTCAGCTAAGAACACTATTAGGCCATTGCAGGGCCATGGATTTTCCTCATGGCAGATAGGTACAAAGGAGAAAAGGTATCCCTCAGAGAGATGAAATATGGTTCCAGTTATATCAACACAAATAATAAATAACATTTTAAGTAATAAATACACACAGCTCACTATAAATCCTAAAGCTTAAAGCAGCATTTCTGTGATGACAGAATATAAACTCACTTTACTGAAGTCAGTAGAGCAACAGGTTTGTGAATCATCGGATTAGCATTTATCTCTGACCACATTAAGTCACTTGAGTCCAGAAAAGGATGAAATGCAAGGATGAGCGTCACTACATATTCGCATGACTGGCTTAGGAGTGTTTGTTCATTCTTCCTTTCTCAACTACATTTATAGATACTTAATTCTCTCCTTGCATTTTATGAAAATCTAGATTATTTCAAAAGTTATGTAACCTCTAGGAAAAAAAAAGAGCATCAACAACAAGCAGCCACCAAAGAAGTCCACAATAGCAAAACACAAAATAAATATAGGGACAGCAATAGCTGGCTAAAAAAATACCTAGTACCAGAGAATAAGTACAGCTGAATTGTATGGTATTAAGACTCAAAACAGAGACCAACTAAAGGGAATTAAATGGAGACATTATTGATAAATCAGAAAAGAAAAATCACTTATGAAAATTCCTTGCTTTTGGATTCCAACAGTGAAAAATTAAAAGCAAACTTCTTGTCTAAAGAACTTAAAATGTGTTAACTATCAGGACTGTGTGAGAATATTAAAATGGAAATACTGATTCACTTAAAAAAAATCCACAATAAACTGTCTCTTTTATGAAGCAGTATTTTCTCCATAAAAATATGCATGCAAAGCAAATTTTATTTCCCTAAAACAAGAGGGTCATATAGGTATAGGGAGGAAGAAAGACACAGATCAATGATTCCTGTTTTGGGGCTCTGGAGAACTTTACAGTGCACATCTAGAGTATAAAAACAAATTAAACAGTTCTGCAGATACTGACCTTTTGCTTTTAATCTTAAAATCATACTTCTTATTTCAGTAAATTTTACAATTTTTAGCTACTTCATTAATCAGATGGGTGTATAGAAAAACAACACCCCCCTAACAACTCAGATCATAAAATGGTATCAAGAGAGTCAGGATGTGCATGAGTGTAAAACAGACATTAAGTTGTTTATGCTTCCCTCCCAGTTATATCCTTTCAATTTGAATCACACTCATATTTGTTTCAGAAAAATAACATATGCTAGCATAGAAATTTAGCATTTTTATCACTTTAATGGAAAGGCTCTATAAGCATTGGATTCTACTGACACACATTTGAATAGTTACTCTGATTAGGTGAGGTAAGTTACAGAAACTTCATTAGTTAATGCATAGTTACTGCAAGAAGACTACACAGAGAAAAATACAGAGCAACTTAACTGCAGCATCATTTCTTTCTTTGAGGTGCTATACTGCACAGTATGGCAAAACAGGAAAACAAAATTTCTCCTGCTAATCCACTTGATGACAGATTGGAAATGTGTTTTGTTCAGCATTGCAGAACAGTTTTCTGCATATGGAAGAGTTTATACAAAGTAAATACTGCATAAGAAGAGATTCGTAATTTACTTTTAGTTACTTATGCAAACTACACATGGCTTTGAAATGAGAAAATACTATAGGTGCGCTTGAAAACATATTAAGAGTATACGCTGCTTATTCTCTTTGCTAATGTTATATGTGAAAGAAAACTCAATCAGCATAGAAGAGATTCACACAGTTGGCTTACTCAGATCTACAATGAAAATGTTCTTTTTGTAGTCTGCAGTGGCACCTTTTTCCAAATGAAATGGCTTTCCAGTTTCAGACCAGGTAAAGTCACAGCACTGTGAAATTAAAGAATGAATTTGGACACAGGTTGCTGTCAGCAGTTTTGGCCACTGAATTAATACTGGAAAAAATAAGCAGTTCCCAAATCTAATCCTATGATTTGTACAAAACCTGCTTATAAAAATCTTCTAGTTTGAATACTTATGAGAGGGCTGGACTTTCTTCAGCAAAACCCAGAAAATCTGCCCTAGAGGCTTCCAGAGTAGCATACAAAAACCCTGCTTCCACCTGAGGCACTGTATTTGTCAACAGGATTGTCTTTGTCTATAAGGAATATAGCTCAAAAAGCTAGATGAGTTTTTAAAATGAGCACTTAAGATCTATAAGAAGTTTAAGAGAGACCATTCCAATGTTACAAGCCTTTAGCTATATTCTTAGAAAAAAAAAAAAAAAAAAAAAAACAGAAGCAAAAAGCAACCTCTCCAACAACTGTGTGCATCTAATACTACTATATATACATACGCAAACCCAAAAATTTGTACCACCAAAATAACTAGATACATTTCAATCACAGATACATTTTTACCCAAATTCATTTATTTAACTTTATTTAACTTAACAAAGTAAGTTATATTACTTTGGTGTCACATGGAATCCAAAATGTCAGAGTATCTACATTTCATTGGCAGAAACCTCACTTTATCAGCAACTATTTGGAAAGTTTGTAAGAAATGCATTCCTTTCAGTGACGTCTTTTGTTTACAGCTTCAGAGACTGAACATGCATTAAGTAAAATATTCAGTTATTTCAACTGTGAAGTAGCCACCTTCACGCCATACCAAGTGCAACACATCCTGCTGCCCACACCGTTCTTATTTCTACAGCTGTTCTTCTGTCTTGAACAAGAAAGTGTAAAAAAACAAAACAAAAACCCCAACCAAATCAAAATCACACATGACAAATTCCAGATATATTCTGAAATTTCTTCTAAAAATATAGTGTATATGAAGAAAAATGCGTAGGTACTTTAATTTTAATTACTTTAATTTAGAATAATGTACATAACTTTTTTGAGTAATGGAGGCAACAAGTTAACATAAAATCTACCTATATATATGAATATTAGAGCTTACAATAGAGAGGAAAAACAGCAGAAAATTATATAATTTTCATCCTCTTTATTTGGTGCCCAAGTACTTAAGAAGTACTTAAGTCAACTCCCTGTGTTTTCCATTGTAATTTAGTACTTACATAAATGACTACAAACTAGTTTTCCCATAACAGTTTATGTGGGAGGAGAGATTTGTGGATCTGATTTAACTCCAAGAAGGGAGGGATATTCACTACGTTTCCCCCAATGTGCAGGTGTTTTTAAATTGCTGAATTACATGACAGAATCAAAGTTAAAAGCACCTACTCTCCTACTTGTGTGTGGCTTGACCTTCTTGATATGCTTTGAGAACAATCAGAGGAGTATCTTTCTGAAATAAACAGGTATTCTCACCTTCTTATTCCCAACAGCCATGCTCAGAAACAGATATTAGTGTCTGTAGAATTAGAAAACTAAGCTTCAGATGTTTTTAGAAATGAATTGTTTTGCGAATTTGGGACTGAAGTTCCATTATATCAGGACAAGCAACAATTGTGTATCTTTTATGGATTTAGTACTATTTGCGATGGTCACAATAGGTTCACACAAGTAGGATAATAATAAAAGAGAAACCAATATCTACACTCAAAAGATTAAAGAAACGGAACAATAATACATCCCAAGCACAACACTAATTGAAAAGTAAACGTGTGCATGATGATCACCCGCTCATGCAATGTTGTGTCAACTCACATTTCTAAGGTATACTAGAGTTTCAAAGACAGCTTTAAGCAATGTACAACATGTGCTACTAAAGTTTAAAAAATCTCCAGTCAAGTCAGTGCTGTAATACTGAGTTCTGAATTTGGTTAAGACATCTCTTTAGAAAAGTAAAGTTGTTACTTATCTGTGATGCAGCTTATTTGTCAACTCTTCCTTGCTAGACCATATAATCACAGCATGTTAGCTGAACTTTTCTTTCAGAAGAGTAAAATTTCATTCTGTTTTCAATAAACATGACTTCCAAATTGAAGGCATAATAAGAAGCAAACATCTTATGTACCTCTAGCTAAGAGAAGGATCCAATACAGATTAGGCCTGAACTAAAACCTGTAACAGCATTCTTTGCGCACATGC
>PPHD01030750.1:0-10241 GCA_002909625.1 Bambusicola thoracicus | reverse complement strand
ATTATGGCACAGCTAACAAAGTGGATTAACTACAGATATATGGTATTTTACCCATTCTGAAGAACATTACTTGCAGCAGGCAAAACTGTCTGAAACAACAACAACAAAAACCCTATAATCTAATTCAAATCCCACCAACTTTTTCAGGCCCACGATATCCCAATGACTTTTGACTGCAGTATTGGGAGTTTCTCCCACGCTACTGTTATTAAAAAACCCTTTTGATTCAATTTTATAGAATTTAGTTTTATAGAATAGTTATTGCTGATATTTCGGTATAAAGAAGACTCATCATGAAAAGCAGCTTTTCCTATTACCTATGGAAGGAACAAGCAGGGATGTGAAGAATTAAATTGCAGTTGAATGTAAATATAACTCCAGAAAGATGGTGCTCTAGTACCTAAGGGTAAAGACAACAGTGGAAACAAACAGAATTCATCTGATACAGAACATGTGCTTTTGTTTTTCCGGTTGACTCTGGCAGTTCAGAGAATTATGAAAGAGCAGGCATTGTGAAGACTGGGACTGATTTTCACCAAACATGAAATACATTCTTTTTTTCAGCTATCCAAGAAAAAGAAGATTCTCAGAACACTGGATTCAACTGCTAAAAAGACTGGTATGCTTTTCTGAAGAACTTAATTGCTATTTTACCAATACTTCTAGGCGTACAAATGGCATGTTCTGTATGCTGAGCTGATAACAGGGAGGTATGGCTCCACTAGCTTGACCAGACCTACTTATGCTCAAAGATTTGGATTACTTTATTATTTTAAAAATACTGAGTGTCTGAACTCCTAATACAGCAAGTCTTACTATAAATAGTATGTATGCCAGCAAAGTAAGATCAAATAACAGCCTCTGCTAGCTTAATTATGCAAAATACAGTGCTGAGTACTGAGCCAACAGTGAGAATCATGATTATGTAGGTCTTTATATAAGATAATGATGCCATGCACTCTGAGACAAGCTTTTCATAAATCTTGCTCGTCTCTAAGTATTCTGCTTTGGTTGTGAAAGCTTAACTACTCACATTAACTATTTGTGTAAGTTCATTACTTAATGTTATTACCCTAACAGTCATTCAGAGAAAGAAGTGGTGCAGGTGCTTTATTCTGTATTATAATAATCTTACATTCCGGATGTCAGAGTCAATCATTCATGCATACTCTGGGTGATTGCAACTGATTGACTCAGGTAGGGATTTTGAAAATGCGCTCAAGAGCTCAGGCAAAAATAGATTTTGATGACACATTGCTGAGTTATAAGTACTGTTTGCAGCTTTTAGGATACTATGCAAAAGCCTTAGAATAATGCATATTCAAATCAACTGTAAAAACTCAGGAAATATTTGAGCTTTACCTCAAAGACAATAAGTAGATTCATTTAAAAAAGTGAGTAAACTAAAAATTACCATTAGGAGAAAGGCACAATCTTTAGCCAGCCTGGTACCGCTAACACAACAGAATTTCCTAAGACTGATTGAAAATACTTCATTGCTGTGTGAATTACCATATGTACCACATGTTTTGGTGGCTGGTGTGAAGGCTGGACATCTTGTAAGGAACTAGTATAGGGCTTATAACTCCTGTCCTCACTGGTACATGCTACACTAAGAGCACACACTGCTTTTCATCCACTTTGCACTTTAACACATATAATGCAAATTCTGGTACAAGACTGACACAAGTTTTCTGCCTCCTGTCCAGCCACTCTGATCTGCCTTCTGACACCTGGCAAAAAGGACTGGATCTGAAAAAGGCTGTTCCATGAAAATCTTCAGGCTTCACAGAAAGATATTTTTTGGATTTATGTTTTGGGATGAAATAGTACAGATTTCCCCTCACGGTTCTCAAAACAATATTAGGATAAGAGCATGAGCAGTGAGTTTGCAAGAAGACAAAAGTCTCACAGACTGGCTAATGTGAATTACAGCAAGATACCAGAGTAGATGGTAAGTGAGGTGAAAGAATGAATCTCATAAAGCATAACCACAAATATTTTGTCTGGTATTGTAGAGAATGATCTTTTCTCTTGTTTTCTCTCCCTGGACCCTTGTCAAGCATTAGATACAATACAAAACTTGCAATGCTTGACACTGTACAAAGATCACACTAACACTGCAGTTTCAGTGAAGGGCAAGAATTTAAAAATTACCAGACTATGCAGAGTGAATCAAATGGAAAACAAAACAAATTCTTCCAGATGGGCTCATACATTTTCTTCCTGGCTGATGTTGAGAAATATTGAATTGCAAATTCTGTTTTTACATTTAGGTCTGCTTATGGTTTCACAGTACACGAAGCGTTTCACAGAATGAAAGGAACACTGCAATTACATCCCTTAAGAGCTTAAACTTTGCATTTTAAGTGTGTATAAAATCAGAAGATATTTCTGTGGTGTGGCTCTGAGATGCCTTATTGCACTAGAGGGTTAGAATTTTGCTATCTAGGCCGTTTGGTCAGGCCTCTGTTGGCTTTACACTCCCTGTGGACTTTGGGTTTGGCACCTGATCACCCAGTCTCAGCAAGATCAGGAGCAAAAGTAAAATGAAATGTACAATTAAAAAAATTGTATGTTTTTAAAGCGGGTAAACTGCTATTTGAAGATCCCTTCATACGTGAGTTCAGTGCTAGTCTTCCAATGTTGTTTATACACAAAGATTAATGTTTTTGGAATATTTCTTCCCTTCTGCTCCCCTTAGCAATAGGACATAATCAGGTATTAAAACTGGAAAAAGCCTAGATTATATTTAGGGTGGTTGCCTAAGCAAATAAAGCTTGTGGAACTGCGCTCTATATTTGGTGCTCCCATTAAGGAATAGTTTTGCTCTCCATGAGATACCAAAACTTCATCCAATGGTGAAGAGGAAGCAACAAAGGGATGAGAAGGAACAGCCTCTGGAAACTGGGCTTCATCAGTTCTGTTGCATGTAGAATTGCTTGTTCCTCATGGTTCCTCATTGGTAGATGGTCTTACCGGACAGTTTTCTTCCTGAATGAGATGACTCTCACACTTGTGCCTTTGAAGACTTAATTAGAACTACACCATTGAAAAACATCTTTTTGGACCTGAACAACTATGGCTGTCTTTGGATCATATCCACCTACTTCTCTTCCTGAGGTTTTCTACATCTCTAAATCATCCTAATGTAGCTGTGTTGTCCAGAAATTACAGGCTGAGGTGAACAAAGATTCAACACAGCACAAGCCAAAGCAAGACCATCTAGTCCCTGAAAGTTGATGTCTGACCCTTCAGGAAGACCAATTGTGCAATCTGGGGGCAAGTGGCTGTCTGTCAGACTATGTCATCAAAAAACATCTTGAATGGTTTATGGCCTATATAAACTTAAAGATTTTGCAAGGGAATTTATCATACATCACACTGTATCCATGTACTCCTTTTTTTACATAGCTTGTTTACCCAGACAGTTTCTTAGCAACAACACCTTTTTGCAGTCCTTATCTCTGATGTGCTGTGGCCCGCTGTTCAAAGCAAAGCTCTGTTCATAACCACTGTACTGCTGCCAGTTGTTGGCAGAAAGACCACACTTTGGCAGCAAATACTGCACTGTGAGGTGGGATAGAGACATTTATCTCTTGCTCATTTGTATGACAATTCTCACTGCTAAAAATGCAGTTACAACAGTGTTGTCTGTCCAGGAAAGTTTTATGTTTCCCCCTTCTGCAATGACCCCTCTGAGTGGCGGCAGTCACCAAACTACATCCCCTAAAAACACTGACTGCTGGCACTGCTGCACCCTGCTTATTCCCTGCAAGGAGATCCCAAGATTTGGGGATAGAGCAGGACAGATGTAACCCTCCAAACAGTATGAGAAGGGGCTCCCAGACACTTCATGATTGTCAAGATGAGCAAGGCACGTGCAGGACTGCTACAGCTAGGCAGTCAGCATGACCCTGCCTGCAGCTGGGGGGCTGGAGACTGATGATCTGTGAGGTCCCTTCCAACCCAAGCCATTCTATGATTCTATAATTCTATTATTCTATGATTCTATGACTCTATGATTCTATGACATAACGTGAATGGACACTTTGATCTGTCCCCTCATGTGGCAACTCACCTCCTGCTCCTGACCAGGCTCAGAGGGTGTCCTGTTGAAGAAGTCTGCAGACCTTCGTATGGACATTGGTAGACTATGAAGATGTACATAACTAGTACCCTTAAGTGAAGGACAAAGTCATTTTTTTTAGACAACAACTCAAAAGACCTTCTAATTCCTCTCCTCTACACAAACTCTACCTCAAAAACAAACAAACAAACAAAAAAAAAAACCCTATTACTGATGAAACAAACTCATTGTATTCCACCTAGAAAAAACTGCTGCATAGCCTTCCTGCCAATGTCAGAACAATCTGCCAGATTCCAGTTGTATTCTTAACACTTGCAAATCCCAAATAACCCTCATAAAAATGGAAAATGCCTAGTCCTTCAGAGTATCAGGCCCAGGCAACGATTCCATGTCATAAAGTAGGAAGCAAAGACAGATGAGTGGGACAGCATCAATATGGGAAAAGTCATACACCTACAAAGAAGTAATAAATAGTACTCCAATCTTAACAATAAATTTAACTTAGTTCCTTGCCCACTGCAGTGAAAGGAAACATCCTTGTGATGAATTACCACTTACATGTATTCACTGCCTTTTTAACTTGGGTGCCATTAGTTTTCATAGAGGATGATAGTCCTGGAAAGTACTCAAATAAAGCTGTTTCCACCTCCAAAGTGCTGGCTGGGCCTGCACAATTTCTCCCTAATGTTAATTGATTCAGCTTGCATGTTACCAGGATGAAAAGCCTACTTGCTGCCCTTTGTTCACCTCTTCAAGCAGCACTTTTCCTCGTGAAGAAGGAGAAGGAAAATATCCACAAGCCATCTCCAGGGTGAGTTGACTCCTTTCCAGCAGGAGCAATGGGCAGAGAGCTCCTTCCCTGCTCAGAAGATGCAAAAGTGACAGCAGCTAACTCGGCACCATGCTGCCTTTCCGTGCCTTTCCCAGCAGCCCAGCTGCATTCCTTGGGTGTCACAGGTGTGCTCCTGGCTGCTACCGTCACCCAGCCCAGGCTCCCCACCTATGCATGGGACAAAGCCACTGGGGCTCCAAGACCCAAATATCACAGTGAACTACACATCTATTAGAGTGCACTGCAGTATGGTGAATATACACATTTCTTATTGACTGATTCTGTCAGTTTAAGAGATAGAAGCTATTAATTTCAAGCGAGTGGTCCATTAATTTCTTGTTATCCTAGCTCTGTTAAATGAAATGTGGATGCTAATATTTGCTAATGAATGCATACTGAAAAATTACCCTCAGCAAGATTTAGCAAGTCCAATAGCCGCCATTAAATTCTAGTTACCAGATAAATATAATATTTATTTGTTCAAGATGTAGAGTAGCAGGAGGTTTGAATATGGGTCTGCGAATGCTTTTGTTGTGCATGTAGGCAAATAAAATAGGCAAATAAACCACGTTGTCCGATTTAGTCACTGAAATGAATTTGTCTTTTTTCAAGAAATGAGAATTGATCAGATTAGCGTACAAGTAACAATTAACAACAGAAAGAGTTTAAAATAATCACAAAGCCTTCTGCACATCTTGAAAACACTGATGTCAAACTGAACACTTCATTGTTTTCAATTAAAACTGGCTCCAACCCATCAGTTCCTGGCACTCCAAGGAGATTAGCAGTCATATGCATTAAAAAAAAAAAAAAGAAAAAATAAATAAAGACTTAGATTTAGATAAATACGAGGAACAAAGTTGCATACCCAAGGGGCAAACTGGAGAATTCAGAGATGACATCATGAAAACAGAATGCAAAATGCGGCAACATTCTGCTTTTCATAAAATAATGCAAAAAAATGCTGTGCTAACCAACTAATTACCATCTACTTTTTCCTGAAGTGTTTTTTCCCATTTGAACTATACCTCCATGGGCTTTTTTAAGCTACTACTTCAAATCCATTCAATTACATGATTGCATAAGTAACACATATAGTAATGTAGTTGGCATTAAGGGGAAAATCATGTTCAGAACAAAAGTTTTAATTAGATTTAAATATAGAAATATAGTGCACAGTAGCTATTGCAGAAGGATTTTGATTATCAAAAGTTAGCTGTCAATGTAACACTGATGGGATCAAAGGGAACGCATATGTCGCACTGTACGTGGATCAGCAATAACCCACCAAGTAAATAAATTATTGCACTCATTCTATACCAGCCTGGTTATTGAAAGCAGGTTCTTAAAACACCATCTATGTTGAAATTATCTGCTTCTACATAATCTTCTATGGATGATTGAAATACTAAGTATTTCAACAAGCTATCAATGCAGGCGGTGCGCTGATTCAGCAGAGCATTTAGGTTGGGAAATCTCACGGGGTTTAAGTTCCTTCTGAAGTATTTTGCTTGTTTTACACGAGGACAAGTTACTCAGTCTGCTGCAGAGCTGATCCACCAAAATTTTGATGTTGTTTAGTTGGATGTGATTGCGGTATTTCTGATCTCAACTGTTTTTCTCAAAGAAATCCTGCGATTATCCATGATACTGCTGAGATGACAAATGACAGAAAAAATGAAATATATGTTATATATATAAAACATACATATAATTGTCACATATATCAAATATAATATAACATATATATGTATCTGTATATCAAATATATGTATATAATTATCATGACTGTTATTTCTCTCTTCCTTTTCTGTCTTAGTAAATAGCTTTTATCTCAGTCTACAAGTTTTACCTTCTTTTTCCCCAGTTCTCTCCCCCATCCCACTGGCAGGAGGGTGAGTGAGCAGGCACCCTGAAGTGAACATCCTAAATGAGGGCATGTAATGGTAGTTAACACAGCTGCCATCACAATAACAAAGGGTTTCTTCTAGACACTTCTGTATTATGGGTGATGTAAAATGCTGACCCCCATCTTTGTGAAGGTGACCGTTTTTCTCATTCTTGCTATTGGTAGAAATTTCTTAAACATCAAAAGTAGTCCTTCAAGTTACACTTCCTGCAAACAGAGGAAAAGATGCACTTGCAGAGGTCTGTGTGAGGAGGAGAGATATCACTAACTGGACATCGCTGTCTTGTTCCCAGGACCACAAGGGAAACAAAAGACATTTCATGTATGGACTGCTGAAGTTAGATGAGAAGAAAACCGCACTGTGAGTCTAACTTAGACTGTGCTGTGATATTTCTTCACACAGGGCAAGGGCCTTTTTTTAGATTTTGTTTGTTTATTTTTTGAGCATTCCAACACAGCAGCAAGGAAGAGTTGTCCTCTGCCTTTGGCAACATCTGGGGCACTCTGTCTGTCCTTGAGCAGTATCAGTATCCGAACGTGCTGTAGTCGGTATTACTGTATAAACGTGGAAGGGAAGGGATAGAAGGGTTTCCCTAGAGAGACACTGAAGACTGAAAAAGTAGTGGAAAAGCCATTTGTGAGGAAGCACAGGCTTAGAAGGCTGGAGCTGGAGCTGGTAACCCCTGTGAACTTGGACATCTGCAGGACAGCGAGGACAGCTGGACGGGTCCTGGCTGATGAGAAGCAACTGCCTGAGAGTGGACAGGTGCAGGCTGAGCAGGTGTAATACCTCTCCCAGCTACCCTTCCACATCCCACATTTTGCATCTGTCTCCTTGTAATTAGTCCAGCTCTCCCTCAAACTCTTGTAGACTTTTAACACTTAAGGACACCGATAATATAAAAAGAATACTGTGGGAAAAAGATGTAAGTAAAAGCAGTACAATAGGCCTGAACACAAAATTTTTACCCAAGCTGTAGCCACACATGAGTGACATATAAACAAAAACCCATCAAGGCACAGATAAAGGGTTGCTGTAGTTTTACTTCAAGAATATTAACTTTTAATAACATCTACTGAATTACACCTTTTTAAATGCTTTTTGCATTACTGTAACATGCAAAGTGTTGAGCCCAGTGAGTAATCTGCCGAGAGCCCCTTATAATGATGTTACCAAAGAACACTGCAAAATGTTTTAGAAAGGCAGGACAAGGGAAGAAGGCAATTTATAAGCTAACAGCTTCCCCATCTTCATGCTACTCCACTTAACAGGAGGATGGGCATTCCAGAGACTCTAAGGTGATAGGAAAAACCTTCCAGGAAGGATAAACGAGACACAATAAATTATGTTTATACACTTTTTTTCCCCAAGACTAAATCAGAAAAAATATGGGATATTATGGCAAGGGTCTGGTGTATATATTAAGGGGAAAAGGGGGGAAATAAAGAGGTACTTAAGAGGTGAAAATGAAAGGAGATTAAAATACTTCACAGAAAGTAAAAAATCAGAGGCAACATGAATTTTAGCAAGTACATGGTGTAAGAAAAGCAGCTCATCAGGGAAGCAATTACCACCTGTCTGATACAGCTGTAGGAGACAGTGCAGGGCTCTTACTTCAGTTCAAACTTCAGCTGTTCCCCTGGCTGCAGACCAAAATTTCCCAAAGGTCCATGATTAGTTTTGACCCTGAAGCCTGTTAGGGGTTGCAGTGCACTTGATGCACTGCAGGAGCACGGCTTCTGGTTTTACATTCTTCAAAGGGACTTTAGCTTTGCACACAGCCAACTGCTCCACAGGCCAAATCGCTAAGTGCGCAGCTGACAACAGCTGGAGGAATTCCCTCCACAGCCTCAGTTCTGTACCGAGGCAAAGTCCTATGTCGACGCAGCCACAGATCCCTATAATACACTTTGGCAAATATCAGGTAATGTCATGTAAAATCTGCTTGTCTCTTAATTAGGACAAATAGTATGGAACCACATAAAAAAATTGGTGACTGAAACACAACTTTCTGATGTGAACGTTGGTCATTCTCACTTTTGGCAGGAATGCAAAATATTCGTCTCAGAATAAGGAGCCTCTGAGAGGAGAAAGGTACTGTGGAGATAAATCTCATTACTACTTTCAGCCGAACAATAACATTAATACAACTTTATGATCTCACACTGATTTTTGGACAGACATTTATGTAAGTCACACTGGATAAAAACTTGCCAGCAAGTTTCTTTAAAAGCAGAAGGAACAAAATCTGTGAGGAACTGCATAATTCTTTAGTCATGTTTCTCCTGGTTGAAAAGAGTTAGATGCTGTACCAAGTTCGTGTCATCTGTACTGTCTGTCACATCAGAAAATAAAGAAATCCCTTTTCAGTCAGGTGAGAGTTTTTCCAGGCTGAACTTCTTTTCAGAAAATATTCTCAGCCTGGAAACAAATCACTGTCTATTCCTCCTATTAATGACCACTAAACAGATTTTTGCTTCTCTTCAGGAAACTCCTAGAGAGCTGTTGTGCATGATTAAGATAATGAATTAATAAAATAATTAAAAAAAACCCTTGAGTTCTAAGTAGATCTGGCAGAATTTCAGTCTCCCTGCTGGAGACAGCATCAGAAAGTCCAATTTGTGTGCTCCTTTTTCTTTCTGTATGAACTCAGGATCAGAGAGTATTATCAGTCTTCAGGAGTCACATTGCCCTTTGTATTCAATATATGACTTTTGAGCTCTTTTAAATTATACATAAAAAAATACCAATTAATTGTGGTCTTAACCAGTCTACAGAACTGGTATAAAGTAAGGATACAAAGATACACATCTCTAGTTTCATAACCTCTCTTTAATTTGAATAATTAGTTCCACATAATTACACCCTAAAATACATAATCAAAATTTCTTTACCATTATCTGCAAAGCTTCTGAACAAAATTGCTAAGTAGTGGATAAGAACGCTGCCTGGGAAATATACGTCAGTGAGTGGCATTTGTTGCTTTCTGTTTTCTCTCTGAATCAGCACAGCCAAATATGCTGAGAAACTGACACCAAATCAAACAAGGACAAGGAGGAAAGTAGAAAGTAATGACTAAGCAGCAAATGCTATGATATCATATGAAAAATTGGGTGCTATCAATTTTTCAGGCTTATTTTGTTTAACATGTTCTCCAACTGTCTACCAGTGAATGGAAGATAATCTTTCAGTTTAACTAATAAAATAAATACCACTTACCACAAACCAATGAGCATAGAAGCAGGTAGTAAGTTATCCTTGGAAACAACAAAAAGCCAGTGCTGCTAATAATCATCACAGATACTTCCCATTGACTAAATAGAACTGTATGAAAATGTTGAAAATAAAACTCAAAAGTTTTCAAAGTTTTCAAAGTTCTGAACAGCAGAAAATCTGATTTTTTTCCTGG
>PPHD01030749.1:0-10241 GCA_002909625.1 Bambusicola thoracicus | reverse complement strand
AAATATCAAAATGATAATGAAAAGACAGAAGCAGTGGTATACTCATCCTTGTACTCATCTGACCCCCTAAACTCACTCTGGTGCAAGGGAAGAAATACAGACACTTCAGGGTACTGTTTTTTCCAGAATATTTTGCATATCCTATTAACCTACAGAGACTAGAAAGGGAAGTGAGGGTAACTGGATGAGACAGAGACATCAGATGATCCTATCTGTCGTGCTTTTAATCCAGGAACAGATGCCCTTCTGAAATGAATGTTCAGTTCAGTGAGTTCTTGAGCTCAGTAACTGGCATCAAAGGTTGCTTAAGAAATCTTTGTAAAGGCTATTATCTTTGTGGGGCTAATCTCAGTGGGCTCTCTTTATGATCAGAGAAGACTGAATAAATCAGGTACAGGAGTCTGTCTACAGCCATCTACAGGAGCCTCCCTTTTCCTTTATTGTAGAAAGAGCTTAGAGAAAAATTACTTTTCTGTCCTCTCTGTGATATGTGCAAAATCAGACCACAAGACCATAATGGTCTTTCTCGTCCTTAAACAAAACAGGGCATGGTTCATGAGCCACTGTGCAGTTTATGTCTGAGTAGGATCTTGCCCTGTAGATACCCTGAGGTTCCTGGAGGAGGCGGAATGAGAGGCTGTGGAGAGCTCCCTCACAAGCTGCAGCTGTTGTGCAGTGTTCCCCACCTGAGAGATCTGCAGCACAAAGGTGACTTTGCCAGGAGCTGCTGCCTGTGAGTAATTTGTTCTGAGTGCTCTCTGGCTAGACAGAGCGAGGTGCTGTGTCCTGCAGCAAGCAGGCACACACGCAAAGTAACAAAACGAGGCTGACCAAGCAGCCAGCGGGGGTGTGTGGGGCTGAGTCAGGTCTTTGCTGATATCCCCATCCCCACCTTAAAACAGTTCAGGGAGAGGTTTTTGCTTGTTGGACCGCTTTGGTAAGGGTGGCAGTTTCATGCTACAGAGTAGGCTGAAGGATACGGCGATATCTGTGAATTAATTACCTTTGTAAGTGAATGAATTAAGGGGCTAAGAATGAACAATCTACAGTTTTTACCAAGGAGAAGTTAATGTACTCTTGAATGAGGAGCACAGGAAAATCAGCCTCTATTCTCTGTTGAAAAAAACCAAAACAACTCTCATGCACGTTTGCCTGTAAGCTCTTCCAAACACAGCTATGGACACACATGAACCCCATCTCATTATCTTCTGTGTCTATAAACTCCCTTTTCCAGCTTTGCTACTGTCTGTTGTGATCCTACTATATAACTGTCAGCTCTTCAAGGCATGGAGCCCACCTGTAAAGCCCAGGCATGCCCATGGAGTGCCGTAATGCGAGAGAATGTATTTGGTCTCAGCCAGAGGACATGGTTAGCCAGTGTGGGCAGATCCAATGTGTCCCAAATCCTGCAATTCCCCAGCCCAGGCTCAGCACACTGGCCTAGTACTGTGGTGGCAGTTCCCTGAATGTGCTGGGCAGGTGTCAGTGAAAAGAGCACAGTCCGAGTCCCTAAGAGCTTTAGGTTGCAAACACGAGCGCTTGCAGAAAAGTGAGACAAGATGCCTTTGATTTCTAGAATGAACCTTGAGTTGGGCAAGGAATTAAAGGCAGAAAAAGAGCTAAATCCAGAGCATACCAATGGAATGTGCATTGCTCATCTGACTGCTCTGTCCCCTGAGTCAGCAGATAGGGTAGACACGGTAAATATGCTACAGCTGCATGTATAATCTGATGTTTAATCTTGATGAGTCAGAGAACTCCTGTCTCAGTTGGAGTCAGTGATAATCCTGCCCTTAACTTGAGCAAGTGCAAGAATGGGCCATTTTTGTTAATCAGAACAAATTCTCTAAACTCAGTACTTGTGTGAGTACTGTAGTAGGGAAAGAGCAATGACAGGGACTTAGAACTACCGTGCCTTTGCTGGAAAACCTTTGTGGGGTGAGCTCAGAGTCTCTTCTGTTCCTCTGAAAGTTGTAGCCATTTTGCTGTGTACGCACTAGAGTCTTTCCTGGGAAGTTATCAGCCTATATACATAAGAGCAAAAATGAAAGCTCAGCCACCTCCCCTTCAAAAAGTTGCTTTCATTTTTTTCCCCAGTAGCTGCAGTACCGAGGGTCTGACAGAGCCTGAAGCCAAGCTGTGCTTGCCAAGTCAAGGAAAGGGTAACCCCTAACTACTCTGAATTGAAGGTTTTGTCAGTCTCAGCAGAGCTTCTTACCATTTTTCTTACTAAATGATGAACACTGCTGAGAACCTCCTGTCCACATGAAGAGCGCATTTGTGGTCAACAGAATCAAGTTGTTTCTTTTATTCACGAGGACACTGAGGAGCAGACACCCTTGGCAAGATTTCTGCTAGCACTGGTGATGATTCTCAATGAGAAGCCCGCCTTTACAGGGATCATTCTGTGCAACAGTGCCTTGCAGTGCATGGGCAAATTGTAACCCTATTATCTCTAAGATTCCCAACAGGAATTGATGGTGAAAACTTGTCATGTTTGGTGTCTTTCCGCTATGATTTTGCCCAACATTGGATGTGTGTTTTAAAGCGTGCATTCCAGAAATAGCTACGTTGACACCTCTCAGTGACCTTTAACAGTCCTTTAAGCAAACTGCAATCAGCAAATCGAGTTTTAGCATAACTTCAATTGAGAAATTTGATCTGAGAGGCTCTTACACATGGTTGGATAATGCAATCTTCAGAGTTTTTGCTAAAAACATCTTTGCTAAGAAGCAATTAACTCTGGTATTCACTTTTCCACCTGGTGAATTTTTAGCTGTGCTGCTCTTTTAGCTGTTACAATGAAGAGCAGTGACAGCCCTTGGACAAAGATGGTAGGCTGAGTGTCAAGAGATCTGCTGTGAGATAGATAGACACGAGTGAAATATCCATGAGGGTGTCCTGCTTCCATAAGCAGTGATGGAGACCGGGCACAAATTGGAAAAGAAAGCAGGTGATTTTACTGTTGCCCTTGTAGGTCTATCCAGGTGAAAAGAGAGAAATGTGTTGGCATTACTTGTGCTCATTCATTCTTTGTCGTTTGGTTTTCATGGCAGTCTGTCTGGGTTCCTTCTAAAACAGTGAAATGGGAAAAGCAAATTGTGACTTTTTTAGGGTTTCTTTTCCCTCTACTGATGTTGAAAAGTGATACGATGTCAGAGATCTGTGTGTTATGGATCAAAATGGTTCCCAAATTTCAAACCTGTGCTGGGGACAGAAGCTTGTCCTGATGGATACAGATAGCTCCTGTAGACAGAGCAGATTTCTTCGCTACTCTTCATCACTGATCCCCTCACACCTTCTCTGTATTTTTAAATCCTTGAAATCTTTGCTCCTCTGGAGAAGGATCAACTCCTCTAATGTGTATGGAAGGGACATCACACTCATTTTGAGTGAGTGAATAAACAGAACTATCATGCAACAGAACTTTTCAGGGAAGCAAGCCACTGGAAACAGATACCTACTGAGTTTTGTGATGTGTTGTTACATCTACTCTGCAAGTCTATAAGCATTCTGCACACCACTGATCAATTTTCCTCTATATCAGTGGGGAACGCTACTAGAAAACACAGCTACACACTGTACAAATCCAAGTTCAGGTATCATCAAGAAAAAATGTGGGAATTCTTTCACTTCACTTCTTATTAATTTCTCTAGGATTTTCTCCCAAATTCCCAGTAAGTGTCTAAATGTGAATCGAGATTTTACTACTTTTTATGAGATTATATTCTCAGAATATATGCTAAGCACTCATTTAATTTTGTAACTTCCCAATGAAACAAATCCACGCCCTACTAAAGTTCTGAAATCAAATACTGGGTAAAAAAGTTTTTAAACCCTTCTATGTTTGTCTGTATAGCAGCTAACATTATATTCTACAGATATGGAGGCAGCTCGTATTCAGCATCAGCCTGGTTTTTGTTGCAAATGCAGAATGTGATATGGCAGTGCCTCTCAGGATTCATAGCCTAAAAGCTTCTTTTGTTACCACAACGAAGTAGAAATATCAAACAGAAGAAATCATAAAGAAAAAGAATAGCTGCCTTGCCAAGATTCTTTACACTGGTCAAGTACACTATTTGGAGAAGAAAGAACACCAACCAAAACAATAACATTGCTGTGCATTTAAAGATTAATTGCAAGGAAGTTTTGAACTGTGGAAGGGAAAGGCTGCTTACTTTGAGGCCAGTTAATAGATGAACTTATCTTCATGAAAAAGTAACTGTTAAGTGTTGAGGCTTGACCTTGGTTGTTCGGCCCCTTGTAAGACAACAGCAGTTTTCTTTATGAAAACAGCAGTTAATGTAGTTGCCATTGGGGGTAGCTATTGTGTTTCTCTCTCCCTAGATGATCCCATAATAAACACAGAACCGGTTATTTCTTCAATATAGCCAGTATAGAAAAAATTCTTTATCCACAACAATTTCATGTTCAGCGGTATCTTAGAAGTATGACAGAAATCACAGTAATTATTAGCATTGCCTACAGCATGGAAAGAAAGACTTTACCGTAAATCCTTGTAACTGATGCACATTTTAATCACTGAACTAATAAAAAAATATGTACAGTACATTTTGTGCTGGAGCTTGAAGTTGGCATACTTGAAGAGATGTGCCTTTCCCTAGTTTGAATAAATTTGGTTTTGAAATAACAATGATCTGGAGGAGTGGAAAAAATCCACTTAAAGCTAATGAAACCTCAAGAGTATGCAGGGATGTCTCATAAGCAGATTCTGTGTGCCTAGCAGAACTTGTTGTTCTACTCCCACGTGATTAGTTGTTCTCATGGGAATAAAGGGAGCTAAATAAATGCTTCCCCTCCCTCTACCTCCTTCTCCAGCTTAGGGGATGTTGAGATGTAAGCATTTCCCTGCTTTTAAAACGTTAGTGGACAAAGTAAGAGAAGTAAGAGGATCTGAGGGCATGGTCAAGATAGCACCTGGATCATTGGATCTTCTCGGATTATTGAAGAGATCACTAATCCCATACTAGTGTCGGTACACAACTTTACAAAGCTGAATTTATGTTACGTAGCAAACTTTGAACATTTTATATATCTAATATTAAAAATATTGTTTCCAGGAGAGGGATGTGATGCAATGACAAAATACCTTGAAGTGGTAGAAATTAGAACTTTTCAGATGACAACGTGAAGGACATTTCTGCTGCTTGAAGAGCAAGTCTGTTCTCTGTACCTCTGCAGCAGTGCAAGACATGTACAGCTTCCCATGGAAAGCAGAGAGTTACATGTTCTCTGGTTTTCTTATAGTTTATGGAGGCAGAGCAAGAAGAATGAGAAACATGATGGCATAACTCAGTGTCTGAGAAATATAATATCTGGGAAACTCTTTGTTCTGTGTTATAACTTGAATCCATGGCTTCCTCCAGAAAAGGATATGGTCTCAGTAGTCATATTGGGCTATTCTGGTTTAAGCACTATCAGTTCAGTTTTTCAAACTACATTCTTTTTGACCTAAAGCTGAATTCTGAGCATACTGAAGCTTCAGCAAACATTTTATGTTTTATCCTGGAGTGGTATAAAACACCTATAAGATAAATAATTGCTTTAATGACTGCATTGCTTTAATTTGGTGCTCATTAAAGAGGGGGAGCTCTAACTCTGACTTGCCTCATGACCCACAGATGTTTTCTGCACCCTTACACAAGACTTTTGATCTGCAGACACTTCAGTGGTTGTACCTATAGAACACTGAAGTGTGATCTATGTCTGGGTGTGGAGAAATGTCAGGATTCAGACTGAGATGACAAGGAAAGAGCACAGATGACAAATGAATATGGAACTCCTTCAGTGGACTCAGTGGCAGTCACTAATCTTGATCTCGACCAGAAATATTTCCATGGCCATTCAAATGGGCAGTTATCTGCTTGGCTGTCAACGAGTTTACTTGCTTATTTGATCCAAGTTATTAGTTTCATAAAAATGGCCAGTAATCCACAATAAATTAATCAACATTTTCAAATACTTTTTTGTATTGTATTGTATTAACTAGAATGTCCTTAGGATTCTGAAACCTACCAGCAGAGTATAATATTAAGAATTCATTTAACCCAGAGAAATTCTAGGAAATGGAGGTACAGATTCACGAGTCCCAAAGAGCCAAATAAATACTCTGGGCTTTTGAAAATATGAACTCTGTCCAAGGAATTAATAAAGTATATTACAAGATCTTATGCTGGACATATGACTGTTCCAGTATTGATAACAAATACACAGAAAACATCTGGTTTTCTTAAAAGGAAAATTATAGCTAAGATGTAATTTGTGAATTGTACTTTTGCCAGTTAAGTTATTGGAAGGACAAAAGAGCATTTGTCTGCCCTCATTTTGGCTCTTGCAATGGGTCTGCCACCTACTTTAGTCTTTGGTCTTTCTACAGGTGTTAATTGGGTAAGGCTGCATCATGTTCTTGTTTCCCAGCAGAAAAGATGTGGAAGGCCTTGCAACTCCTCCTTATTCAACATCAGCATCAAGATGGCATCGATGAAGGGAGTAGGTCTTATTTATGCTCGTGTGGCATTTTCAGGAGTACAGACTCTTTATGATTTTTACACTGTATCTGTAGGCAATGCCTTTCTCCAGGGCTCTGGCTGTGATGACTTTTTCAGTTACATTGCATTGGAAGGATGTTACTGAGTTGTGATGCTGAAAGTTACATCGAAGGATAACGATGAAAGAAAAGGAAAATAAAAAAACAAAAAAAACAAAAAAACAAGCGTGCTGTTTGGAGGAATAGAGAACAGCCTAAGGACCACATTAAAGATAACAAGAATGAAAGTTTAAAAGAATTACCTGCAGTACTTAAGACATTGCAATATAAGAAAAGTGATGGAAGAGTAATCAAGACAAGTTTTCCTAAATCCTGTGAAGCCATTCAACAGTGGTTTCCAAGCAACCAGAACGTGTAGATAGCCCCAGGAATAAGAAGTATTATGAATGCTTTGAGACACAACAGGGAATAAAAAAATAGAACAAGGCTGAGGTTGGTCTGGGAGGAGGGTGGGGTGAAGGGCTCCCCTTAAGCAGCCCTGGCTCTGCAGCTGGTGAGGCAGTGAGCTGCCTCATGGTTCACCAGAAAAAAACAAAGTGAGGGAAATGAAGTACATAGGCAATATGAGAGTTAAGATGAAAATCATATGCTTTGCTATTCTTTCACATCTCCCATTAAAACAAATGGACAAGAGTATATACCTTGCAGAATATAATTGTCTTTATTTTGCAGAAGACTGTTATTTATAGTTCACCAGTACTACATTATAGATATCCAAGAAAAGGTCTTGTTAGCTTTTGGCCAGATCAGTAATTGTTAATTTCTTATTCTGTCAATTTTTTCATTAACGGCTAGAACTAGCCACAGGAGAAAGGGATCTAAGGGTCTAAGAGTTACTAATTGGCTTAGTGTAACTGAGCGGATTTTCTGGACAATACTGAAAAGCAGGTCAAAATGGTTGTGATATTGCCATGCAGGGTAAATTGTGTTTCTGGAGCATGGCTCTGTGTACTCCATTTTGTAAATAAGCAGGCCATTCCTTATATTAGCCTGGTGGAGAAAATTTGGATATTTTTTTCAAAATGTATACATAGCCTAAGAAGTAACTCCTCTGGTAAACACACTGCCATAGGATTTCCAGAGACTCTGTGTCAGGTGGAGACCTGTGCAGATACTCAAAACCTGTCTGAACAACCTTTTTTTGGTGACTCTGCTTAAGCACGAGGGTTGGACCAGTTGTCCTCAAGATATTCCTTCCAGAGAATCATAGAATCATAGAATGTCCTGGGTTGAAAAAGACCACAATGATCATCAAGTTTCAACCCCCCCTGCTATGTGCAGGGTTGCCAACCACCAAACCAGGCTGCCCAGAGCCACATCCAGCCTGGCCTTGAATGCTTCCAGGGATGGGGCATCCACAACCTCCGTGGGCAACCTGTTCCACTGCTTCACTACCCTCTGTGTGAAAAACTTCCTCCTAATATCTAACACAAATTTTATTTGCTCTTAATTAAATCTGGTATTTACCATTCATGTACATATATCTAAATTAATTTTCAGATGGCTTTACTGTTGAAGTTTCTCAACAGCAGATTTCTACAAACTATTATTTTTGTTATATAAATCCTCACTATAAATAAATTAAGTAATGTATGTATCTGTACTGATACACTGAACATAACTGATACCAGTCTAAGGAGAGCTTATTTTCTCACTTTCATTGGAATAAAATATCTCTCTGGTCTTCTTCCCTGAAGGAAAAGTCTCTTTTCCCTCTTTACCATGGGTAATTGCAGTCAAGTATTTACCAGGGGAAGGAATGGTCTCACATGCACACAAGACACATGGTTGTTTATCCTCATTTATTTGGTAAATACGGCTAAAATTATCATGTTTTCCGCTATTTTGGGACAAAATAAGGAAGCCTAGGTTGTTTTTCTTTGTTACCTTGCTTTGAAGATGTGTAAATGTAGTTTAGGTCTGAGTGATTACCACACAGCTTCTACATTTCAACTCTTACAGTGAGGGATAGAAGACAAAAGAAAAGGTCTTCAAATCCCAGAAGGATGATATCTTTTGTAAAATATGCACTAATTCTTTAGATCAGTACAGGAAAGGCTGAGACCAACACATTAAATCTGAATTGAGAAGAACCAACCAGCTCCTATCTAACATTCTCTGTTTTGTGCTTTGCCCAGTGCCTTGAGTAATGTATCAGGTTATGTTCCCAATGTGGAGAAAAATTAATCATTGCTATAGTTAACCTTTTTTTTTTTTCAGCAAAATACAATTTTCAGTATTTCTTAGAAGATAAGAACACGAGATTAAAAAAAATAAAGCCGGAATGATCTCATGGAATTTCACTGGCTACGCTAAAGTTGGCTATCTCTGGGTTAGTGAAATGACTAACAGCTGAAAAAGGCTGCATACCTGTCTGGATGTGGTTAGGAAAGCTCTAAGTGTATTCAGTAGGGAAGAAGACACCAGACAGAAGCCTTCAGGTTTCTTCCCCAAACCATATGTTGGTTGCATTTGTCACAAGAAAAGCAGCACATGGCACATACGAGAACGCTGTGCTGTCCTGAAAGATTTTTCTATCTGAATGCGTGTCAGCAGGATCACCTCTGAGATTTTCTCATGGCTCCCAACATATCAGCAGAATTTAACCTTAAGAAAATCACTATTACAGGAGATACAGTCTGTAGAGATTTCCTTTTATTTAGTCAGTGTTTTCTTGTCAGTGCCCAAGAAGCATTTCAGCAGCTAATAGAAAACATAAATCACATCCTTCTTTGATGCATCTGTAATGTGTATCTCAAAATGATTTAATTACCATAAAAACTCTGAACAGCTGGTTCATCTCTAAGATTTTTTTTCATAAGTCTAAGGATTTTTTAAGAGATAATCTTAAGTAAATAGGCATCAGCTATGATTTACATAGACAGTTAACCTGTTAACATACTATTTGATTTCCATCTCAATTTTCCACTAGCTCCTTAGCTAGAATACACACAGCACACTTCAGTTTATGCACGTCTATTTCTTGCCTGTCCCAAAGGCTTTTCTCCATTCTGGGAGTGGTATACCACAGGCACAATTCTACATGCCTATGCTGCAGGAGCTCAGACATGAGTGATCTGTGTTCAAGGTATACTGCTTCTGCTACTTCGGAGGCAGACTCTAAATAGAAGAAAATAATACGGGAGAATAGCTAGGAACAATCCTGAAAGCCCAGAATGGAGTTAGAAAAAGATGTGTCTTAGCAAAAATAAAACCCATGCAGACCTGATTCTCCAGTCTGTCACCCCAATTTTAAATCAGTGTAACCCCATAGAATTGTGTGCAGTTAAACCAATACACAGCTCAGGCAAAGGAGATGAAAGCTGGGCTCCTGTGAGGTTTTGGAAGTATGCTGCAGCACTTCACTGGATCTGCTCTGCTGAATTCAAAATGCAACAGTGAGAGCACTCTTGTCAGACTGCCTTCTCATATACCTTTTTCAGCAGTGGGGAATATTTTCATCAGACAGTTTGGGAAAGGAGCATTCCAGCTGACGACAAATTGCAGTTGAAAACAAAAGTAACCAGTTTCAAGCTGATAAGGATTAAATGAGACTGAAAAGATTGTAGATTTTTCTTTTTCTTTTTCCTTTTTCTTTTTCTTTTTCTTTTTCTTTTTCTTTTTCTTTTTCTTTTTCTTTTTCTTTTTCTTTTTCTTTTTCTTTTTCTTTTTC
>PPHD01030748.1:0-10241 GCA_002909625.1 Bambusicola thoracicus | reverse complement strand
GCAATTTGTGTTCTGTTATTGGATCTTGGGTAGAACGGCACTGTGTTGCCAAAAGACTGATGACTGAAGTGACACCAGGAGACTTAATATTTGTGATGGTTTATCCCCTAGTTTGTTGTTCCAGGAGGACGAAATCAGATACTCAGGATGGACTGAAAGTTGTTATAATTTTGTGCCTAGTGACATAGTTGCATAATCATGGATAATAAAGTGATTTGGATCTACTTTTTAGTGTGGACATTTTCTGGAGATGAGGAAAGAATTCCTGCTCTTGATACAGTAAGATACCATTCAGTGCTGTGTTATGGATGTGATTTGTGACATTCTGACTTCGTGGCTTTTAGGCATTGCTCTAAATGAGCTGATGAACTTTTCAAACTGGTATAGCAAATCATATGTATGTGATGTAGGGGGGAAATCTATCCTAAAGTAAGGTTGTTTTTACAGTGTTAAATAAAAAAGGTCTTTCTCACCATTTAAATTTTTCTTAACATGAAAAAACAAAACACTGTGACAAAAGCAAATAAAACCTGTGGACGTAATGATCATCTTATGTGTTCTGTTAAAATGGAACTGACTGTTAAGATGTGCCAAAATGTAATTAAAGATTTGGAGGGCACCACTGCTGATTTATTTTACTTAATAAACAAGAACTGCTTGCTTTGATTTTTTTTTTCAAACTGTCATATCATGTCACTTCTGCTCTTCCAAGGTTATGACTGTTGTCCTTCAGGATTTGCCTGTTGAGGGAAGAAGTTATTACTGCTGGAGTGGGCTCTTGAGCCAATTTTATGCTATTCACTTGAACTTCTGAAAGAATTATGGAAATAAATTGAAGCTAAGACCTCAGATGTATTATCATTTTAACAATGGAAACATGGATTTTCTTTATGCTTTGTTTTGGTTTGGAATTATATCTAATAAATTACATATTTTCAGCTTCTGTTTTGAGTTTGATAAAAGTCCTACTCTAGCACTTATCTCCTTCCATAGAACATTGCAAGGGAGGTATGGTGTTTGATCAGATACCAAATGTGTTTTAAGATAGAACTTTTCACAGTGTATGCCTTCCCGCCACCACACCCATGCTTTTTTTTTCATTGTTAAAGATTAAAATGTAGTGCTACTGATGTGAGAGACTAGATATTAGGAAGAAATTCTTTACTGTGAGGGCGGTGAGATGCTGGAACAGGTTGCCCAGAGGGGCTGTGGTTGTGCCCCCTCCCGAAAACATTCAAGGCCAGGCTGCATGGGGCTATGAGCAACCTGGTCTGGTGGGAGGTGTCCCTGCCTATAGCAGGGGGTTGGAACTGGATGATCTTAAAGGTCCCTACCAACACAAACTGTTCTATGATACTATGATCTCTGGTTCAGTATCAGCTACCTTTATAAATTATTACCAAGTTAGTAGTCTTGTCTTGTAAGGCATTGTTTACTTCAGCCATTGATTGCTGTTACTTCCAACAGTGTCTTTTTGTGTTACTATCTTTTTTCCCTCTACCTTTGTGTATGAATTTGCACTTCCGGAGATCAAGATACGTGAAGGAATTTGAAGAATTTTTCATTTATTAGAAAGTTTTGGTTGTGGAGGAACAGTGGAGAATGGTTGGGTGGAAGGTATGGGGTTGAACTGTGTCCTTTTGTTCAGCTATTGATGCCTTAAGGAAATAGCTGTCAGTCAGACCTATACTTTCCAATTATTCCCCAGGAAACTCTTTTCTTCACCTCCTCTTTGAAGCAGGAACTTAAGCACACACATGCTTAATTTTGCTTTCAAATTGTTTTATTTAACCATAGTGTTCTGGCTCTTAGTTTGCTTCTACCCTCCTCCATGAAACTAATAATTCAAAGCTCAAATCCTAATGGGATTACATACTTGGGAATAAACTGATAGAAACTATTATACTGAACCTTTTGGAGACAGCTTCAGAAGCACTAAAAAAAAAAAAAAAAATTGCAACTAATTACCAGTAGCTCAGGTGATTTATAGCAACAATATAAAAACTCTTACAGTTGAACTGACTACAGTAAAACCTTGCAGTTGTGAGATGTTATGAAACATCAAACTTTCAGCTTCTAATTATATGTTTATGACTTTCAACCTTTTTGGCAATAAATTAAGAAAAAATCAGTTTAGAATACATTTCTTTCTTAAACTATAATAACATCATTTCTACTTTAATACACTCCTCCTCCCCCATAATTTTTCCTTCTACAATACAACCCTTCATGGCCTTTACTCCATCCTCTATTCTGCCTCCTATACCCTTCTTCTGAGTGCCATTCCCTACTTGTGGAATAACAAAATCACTTTTCTTTGTTTAAAGAGTGTAAGCCTGTGGTATAACTGCATAACTCACTCCAACCCTAGATGTGTTACTGTACCCAGAGGAGCAGTATGTGTTGTTCATCTAGCTAGAGGCTGGAGGCAGAGCATGCATCCTGATGAAAGACAGCTGGCTGTCAGCTCACACCTTCTGCCTGGAAAGTGTGTACCCAGGTTTGCTTCCTTGATCGCTCATGCCTGTAAGGTTTCATGTTTACTTCTGCCAAGAGGGCATGCTCTCGGCCCCCAGTTAGGCCAAAAGCGCAGGTTACCCATTGACATTGGCAAATAGGTGAGAATACTTATCTAGCAATAGTCTTGTATGGGGCTAGTACAGTACCTAATTTAAGAAAATTTAGGACAGAGTGACATTCCTTGTTTGTTTTTGTATTCTTTCCTGTGATGCAGTGTTCCTTCATTAATAATTTTTACTCTGTCCAAGCTAGTTAGACTTGAATGTTTTTTTCTCTCATCAGTTTGAGGGAAAGTCAATCTATTGAACACAAAGATAATGGCTTTTTTTGCTTGTTTATTCCTAACTCAGTGGATTTTTAGGTGCCTGAACGCTTTCCAAACTACAAATCTTAGCTTTTTTTGTTTGTTTGGTACCTCTAGGATTAACAAGTTTTATCACATAGATGAAATATTAAAACAAAGTCTGGTGCTTGGGTATGATGGTGATTAAGGCCTTGCGAGTCCTTTCCAACTTGAGATATCCTGTTATTCCATACCAAGCCTGCCACAATTCAAGAAGCATTTGAAGAAAGCTCTCAGACACAAGGTGGTTTTTGTTTTGTTTTTTCTTTTTTAGATAGTCTTGTTTGAAACCAAGAGATGGCTTTGATCTTTGTGTATCCCTTCCATCTTTGGATATTCTGTGATTTTAAGTATCTGGGACACTATATATCATCAATATCTCATAGTTTGACCAATGGATTTTATGTCCTGTAGAACCAGGCTTTTGTTTCTAAACACCTTGCATGATACATACAGTCAATAGGAAGACTCAGGAGCTCAGGAAACCTTGACAGAGGCTTCTTATTAATTCACTTTTCTTTTTTCCTCCCTTCTGTGAGACTACTGTAGCCACTAGCATGTTTTGGTAGCATTTTATGATCAAAGATGAGCAACTTACAAAGCACTACTAGATGGTGAAAGTAGGTTAAAAAGGGTAGTATTATCTTAGTAGAGTAGTTAATATTTGTAATCAAGAGGTAAGAATCTGTAAGTTTATGTCTCATCAAACGAAATTTCTCTCAATGAATTGATGGGTGTTAGGTCCTCATTTGTTTAGCTCCCTGTACTTGAATACATCAAGGAAAAATGGATATTTTTTTTGCCTTCGTGATGATCTTAGATGCAGAGGGAATGAGGAGGCCAAGTGAATGTTCAAAATGCTCCCATTTTATTGTTAAAAGAATAATTATTTGGAAAAAACCCTTTAAGTTTATTTTTTATTTATTAATTGTAATGTCAGATGACAGCGTTTCTTATGGGTTTTTTCCTCCTTCTATCAAAAGAATCCCCTTCATGTCT
Source organism: Bambusicola thoracicus (assembly GCA_002909625.1). NCBI lineage: Eukaryota > Metazoa > Chordata > Aves > Galliformes > Phasianidae > Bambusicola > Bambusicola thoracicus. The sequence goes on along the minus strand of PPHD01030748.1, from coordinate 6,379 downwards.
GTCTGCCTGTTCTTTGACTGGGTCAAATGGAGTTATAGATGTAAATTTTGTCAACATTGATATTTTTGAGCAGAAAGACATACAAAGCAAGCTTGACTTTTGCTAATTTTTATTTTTTGTTGTTCATGAGTACTTTTCCATTACTATATCAAGAGCAATTTATGACATAACAACCTATTAATATCAGAGTTCACAAGTGAATAACTTGGCTGGCCAGTCTAACTGGCCTAACCCTATGGTTTCAATTGAACAAAAAAAAATCTGTCTGAAAACTGAATGTTATCTTTTGTAATGAACTGATATGAGGTAAACAAAAGCCCTGCAAAGTGAGCCTGTCTTTGTATAGAACTGTCACAGTTCCACAGAGCTGATACAGATTCTTTTCACCTGTCACTTTGAGTACAATAGAATCAAAGCCTGGGTGTAAACCTACTCCCATTGCACTTGTCTTAGTTGTTTCCCTAAAACCAAGTTCTGATGCCTACAAGATTATCTTTCATCTTTCCCTTCATAGTCCCAAGGTGCAGAATCCTGATTTCTTTTTCTTCTGTGTTTGTACAGGAAAGTTCACTGACAGTTTTTCAGTATCTCTGGGATTCAGAAATCAGCATTGAATACTGTGTTTCTCCTGTTTTGGGGAACAAAAAAAACATGTCAGACAAAAACATTGAGCCCTCCACATACTCTGAAACATAATGTATGTTCTTTTTTGTTCTTCTTGTAGTCCGTACATCTTTAAAGTACATGAAGTTGAAAACACTTCTGTCTTCAATAAAAAGCAACCGTGTACCTATTTTGTTTTTAAAAGAGTTGTTTAGAAACTGTCTAGCTAGTAATCTTGACAGAGACAATAAATACGAATAACTTTATTGGAAGAGGAATGTAAGGCCGGGACGGTATTTAAGATACTTAGATCTATTAACTGTTAAGCATGTGTATTGCAATTGTACAGTTGTCTCAAGCACTTTTTAAGTACCACTCAGTCTCATTCTTAACATTCTTGAAGTGTAGTTAGAATTTCTTGGGAAGAACCTTCTACTAAACAGAAATAAAATGCAGCAGAAGCCACTGTTGGGTTTGGGAGAGGCTGAGTAAGTGTGTGTGTGTGTTTTACATGCTTGTGTACATGGCAGAAATGCTGAAGGAGAAAGTCTGTGACTAACGATTTCATTGTCTGTTCCATGCTCAAACCAAAAAAGCAAAACCCTCTTAGATCTGAGGTGGATCACTTTCTTCTTTGTTCTTTCAGCAATCTTGGGTTTACAACTCAACAGAAAGAAACAGGTTACCCTTGGCCTGTAGAATCAACTTAATACATGGTGGTGTTGTTGGATTTTGTTTGTTTTATTTTACTTTTGCATATCTTGTTGAACTTTAAAACTGTGTTAGAATATCACTGTCACAAAAATGGGATTACTTTTTAAGCCAGCTGATATTATTTAAATTGTGGAGTTCTTTTGGATGCTAGATAGCTATATGTGGAAATGGTGGATCACTTGACAACTATGTTTTGTTACTCTTTATTGCAATTTTTGGAACTGAATATATTGTAGATAATGTCCTTAGAGGATAAAAATTGTTATACAAGTGCATCACTGAGCTAAAACTGCATGGCTGCACACGTAGTAACTGATTTACGAGGCACTCTGAGACTATTATATTCCAACCTTCCTCCTAATAGCAACTGCAACTTTGTAATAGAAGGGTTTGTCTTAGTTTAGTTTTGACTCAATGGCTGAGCTAAAGGTGGTATATTTCTAGAATTTTGGCAGCCTTAAAGGTTGTTTGAGGTCAGGTTAAATTCCTTGTAGTTAATGAATATTTTTAATGAGCCCAAAGACTATATTCACTGGACTGGAGGTCAGTGTACTGAATGAGCAGACTTTTAAGGTAGAAGATGTGGCATGATGTTGGTGCCAAATGTACTGAGCACTGTTCAGTCTGGGCTACTTAGCTGGATGCAAGAAGGTGCAAAGCCTTGCTGATTTCTAAACTTTGCCCAAAAATATTGGGTATGGACAGTCTTTTGGTAAAGTTTTATTTTTGAGCAACTCATAGGCAGCTATTGCTCCTGTTTCACAAATACTCAATAGCCATATCTGCTTCACAGTTAAGGCCATTTGTTTAAGTTCAGAAGCAGATGGCCTCTTTAAAAATACAAACCCAGAGAATATTTTAACTGAAGATGGAATGAAAATAACTGTATATGTCATATGGCAATGTGAAACTGTAATTCTCACTAATTATTCAGTAATTTAAATTTGCCGTATCTTTTATGTCCCTTATTAGACAGTAGAGTCTGTAGAAGTCCTTGATAAATACGGACTTCACATATCTCCTGGTACAGCACACCAACCTTAGTAATTTTTTGTTTTATTGGTGGAAAGCTATTATCTAGTCTCTCCTCTTGTGCCATAGTGCCTATGGGATGCTTCTAGTTTGATTGTCAGGTTGGTTTATTTAGGCGCATCTGGAATGCATGTTGTGTATTTCTCATTTGGAACCAGACAGACTATGCTGTGTTTGTAGTATGTTTTTGAAGTCTTGTTTGCAAGAACAATGGGTTTAAAAATGTAAACTGGAAATCTTATTTCATTAAAAACCTGTTTAAAGAAAATAGACAACATGCATCCTGTAAACGTAAATGGAAAATGAATCCAAACAATATAATTCTGACTAGAAGCCAAGTTTTAATTTTAAGATAAATGTGAAGTTGCTAACTATTCTGTTAACCACTCAGTAGAGAAAACTGGGATGGGGAGAAGCAACGTAGGACACAATTGTCATAAAAGGGAAATGTGAATCTACCTGTAGATAAGTTTTATCATGTGGATCCGATTTCTGTAAAATACAAAGTTAAAGCTAAATTTTCTTGCTCTGTTTTCTTTCCACAGTTCTACAGTGTCTGATTTTTCGTAAGATACTTAGGTTGCTCTGAAAGTAATGCCTCTTACTTCCATGGAAACCTCAACAGATGCAAAGAGTACAATAACACTATTAAACCGTGCTTTTTTTAGTGGAGAATTTGCTCTACTTTTCAGCGTAGTCACCACCATTAGCCAATTCATGTGGATGAGCTCATTGATACTCTCTCTGTTTTGTGACTTGACAGCTGTGCACAGCCATCTGGAATGTGACTTGTCTTTCATATCGCTGTTGTCTCTGCTGAAACACACCACCAACCACCTCAGTGTACCAATGTCCAATGTTTGATCATGTTAAGTGTTCAGCAAGCGTAGACGAAAGTTAGGTGCAAATTTTCTGCATGGAGGAATTCAATGCCACACCTTCACTTCATATGCACTTCTGTGTCAGATGCCGTTTGGTTAGGCTGCCTCTGTCACGTGGTAACAAAATGGAATGGAATTATTGGAGGGAAGGTTCAACTACTGCTGTACCAACAATGTCTGCCTATGATGTTGTAGTCCAACATAATAAAGCAGGAGACATTACTTTCAAAGCATCCCTTGTAGATAATGGAAAAATTTCACAATTCTGCAAATTTGCTTTGTTGTGTTTATTAAAACTGCTTGTGAATGAACTGTCTTTGCAGTTATATCAGAGATGAATGAATTACAGCGGTGAGAAAATTAGTTAAATCAATGTCTTGTATTAAAACACATGGAAAGTGTTGTATAGGTTCTTTGTTGTCTGGCAAATAGAATATGTGCTGGACTGTAATGTAAGTACATAAATATAGGGCCTAAGTTATGATCGGAATTTAAAACACTTAGTAAAAATGTTTTTTATCAAAGTAATTGCAGAAGAATTCATTTTCATTTGTGTGTGTATATATATATTATGATTTTAATCTCATTATTATGTCAAGTTTACACTTTATGGGCTTCAATTTTTTTTTTTTAATGTAAGATAACTACTGTAGCTTAAAATATCCTGCATTGCAAGTTCCTTAGAAAGTATTATTTCTCCCAGTTCACCTGATGGGTGAAATTATGATGATTTTGTCTTTGTTGTCGCTGATACTAGACTTACCGTGTAGCTAAAATCTGTCACTAAAATGGTGATCTGTGGATATGAATTAATGTTATTTAGGGGCTGAAAGTTTTGGACTGATTCCAAATTGGTCAATCTGAATGTGAAAGATTGTCTTTTTGTTAGAGTGTATTATAGTGTACTTCTCATCTCAGATCTCTGCAGTCCATAGAAGGGTCATTATTACTTCCTTATGTTTTATGGTATGTTTTCCTTATATATTCCATTATATTTTGCACTGTGTGTGCATTTAATCTGGCTTATTCCATTTTACTATTAGACTATGTAATTGAATGCTGACTATAAAAAGCAATGGCTGTAAATTATGAGACTCATATTCTTGGAATGAATTTGATGACCAGTTATGCTATTTTTGTCTCTGTGCTTCAAAGGGAAGTGGGAGATATTTAAATGCAATTGGAGGCATTGTCTGTCTTTTCAGTGTTGGATCACAGAATTAAGGTTGAAAGAGGACTGTACAGAATTTTGAGTAGGCTTTTCAATCAAATGTGTAAGTGTCTGTGAAAAGCGCTGTGATGTTATTTGTGTTGACTGAAGAAATGATGAAATCAATTGCTAAATTTAGTGAACTAAGTGCTGTTTTTAAATAACCAGTTTTTTCAGTGGCGAATGATAATATGGATATCTGGAGTGTATATTGAATATTTTTATGTTAAACATCCAACTTTGTTCCCCACGGTTCAGGGGAGATGTTGAGGAAGTGGGAAGCACCAGTAGCTTGGGTATTAGCTCCACTGCTTGGAGCGCATGACTTGTCATGAGATGTTGACAGAGCTAGGCTTGATTCTCCTGACAAAGCAGCACCTAGTAGGTGACCTGAGAGCATCACACAGGTACTTGAAGGGCAGGTACAAAAACAATAGCGTGTAGTTATTTCTCCATGATACCAGATGGGCCAGTGACCACAGACTGTGATTTTATGGGGCTCCTGTTAGACATGAGGAAGAACGTTACTGGAAGGGCAGCACAGCCCAGGAACTGGCTGCCTGGAGAAGCTGTTGAATTTTACATCTTTGGAGGTATTCAAGATTCAGTGAAACAAAAGCCCTACCTGACCTTTTCTAGTGCTGATGACAGCCCCGCTCTGAGCAGGAGTGTGACTTTCTTGAAGTCTCTTATAACTATCACTGTCATGATTCTATGATCCATACTCAAAAACATACAATTAAACTCACTCCATCACTAGTGGATTGGTTGAGGTTTCAGCTCCCTGCCTTGTACTTACATGGTTTTGTTGCCACTAGAGCAGTGGTACCAACTTTTAAAAACTTATCTACATCTGATTAGGTTTCTGCTCATCCTCTTATTCACTATCTTTTATTACTATATTCTAAAGTGACTGTGGCTCGTTTTTATTTGAAAAAGCAAGCAGTGCTGTCAAGAAGGCATATTGTACACACAGTGAGGCATTATTCCCGAAGCTCTAATCCTGTTTATGAGAGAAAATAACACTACAAAGAAAAAATCCTCTCCACTGATAATATTTGAAATCTGCCCTACTTCTCACTCTTGAAGAAAACAAAGCTGATAAAGATGTATTTATTTGTTCTTTGTATCACACGGAGAGTGAAGAAAAATAACAAAACAATAACAGAAGTTATTTAGCAGTTGTTAACTATATATATACTATACATATATTTTATATAACAGTAACAAAAGTTACAGACAAAATATTCAGCTGTCCTATGGGAACAGAATAAAGTTTTTCAAGATTGGAAACTTTTAAAATTTATCTGTGTGAATGACAAACTTAGCTAGACTTGTATTATGAATAGCATGTTTCTTTTTATGACTTCTGAATAATTCTTGCATCTTTGCTTTTTCTAAGCACTTACCCGATGTCATTAACTTTCCATTCCACTTACCTTCAATAGAAAATTATCAATGCCACTTCATCTTTATAGTTGAATTTTTCATCTACTTACTTTATTATGGATGTGGCCAGTGATTTTTGTCTTAGGTAGTAACTTCAGTTCAGGCTGGTAACTTGTCTTTATCATTAAAATTTTAAACGTTTACACTTGCGTATTTTCTCATTTTTTGTGTTTAGTGGGTATCAAAAGTACTGCAAATCTCTCATTGTGAAACTTGTGTTGTTCAACACAGGACGTTAAAAACCCATTTTCTTTCACTGCATGGCATGATACTCAACTGTGCTGTGGTTATACCAAGACATTCATAATTAAACTATTCATCTAATTTCTGTGATGAAGTATGGAAGAGTGTGAAGTTTATTTAAAAAAAAAAAAAGTATATGAGGAGTGAATGCTGATATATATGTGGCAGAGATCGAGGAACCAGTGCAGACATTCAAAGCAAGGTGTTGCAGAACAGATCAGAAATTGGCTATATTATCTACTCCGTA